>VOPJ01002289.1:0-13688 GCA_014673585.1 Semibalanus balanoides
ACATTCTCGGCGGGATAATTGGATGCTGATATATTATGCAATCTTTGATATGTCCCAGCTGTTCAAATGCTCAATGAGTATGTTTAATAATGTTCGTATGTTCATAGCAATCCGCTCTGCATATTATAATAGAGTTATATGGTGCGTTGACCAATGACCGACATTCACACTTATCGTACATATATCACACTTATTGATAGTCCTACATTCTAAAGCACTAAGTGAGGAGAATGTAATTATGAAGTGTGGCAATATTTATTTGCTCTAGATGATGTGTAAAATGTTGTGATTATATTGGATTTTGTTATTTGATCCTCACTGCAGTCGGAGAGACGCAGTGACCCTCAGAATAAATGTGGGCACGTTAGTGCATACCTCCACCACCAGGGCGGCGCTGACGTCGGTAACGTATTGGATAGGGTAAACTCCTGTCGAGTCGAGCCGCTCTTTTTTTAAGCGAGTTGGAGAATAACGAAACTTCAGCATCGTTCTTCCTGGGTCCTCAGGGCAAAAGAACAATCATAGGGCCATTTTGATCTTTGACTAGCGACACACCCTATATAACAATGCTTCTACTGACGCATGAATAACGCGTAGGAAAACCGCTGGTGAAACTTGCGTATTGCGTAAAATGACAGACAGTTGTGCTCGTATCCCAAAAACGGATCTCGGATCTGATCTGTGGGATCTGGATCCCGGATCCGCTGGGATCATAGATCCACCTTCACAAATTGTTGATGGTTCAACTGGGATCATAGATCCGTCTTCAATATTTGTCGATATCCGCCTGGATCCGAGATCACAGGTACCATTTTGCATTGGGATCCACTGGGATCCCAGATCCGCCATTATACATATGTATATTTTCGAACCAAATTTTTTAAGTAATTGTCAGTACTTTTTCATTCGTTGTTAATGCAACTAGCATGGGTGCATGCCTTTTAGTTAGATTTTGTCAATAAATACTATGATTATGGCATAATATGCAAGTCGGATCCGATATCCGTTGGGATCATAGATCCATTTTCATTGTTAATAATGGGATCTTGTGGAATCCAAGATCCGTTGCAAAATTTAATCGAAAGATCCACTGGGATCCAAGACCCACTATTGTAATTTGTCGTGGGATCAAAGATCCAACATTGCGTTTTGTCGAGAGATCCTGTGGGATTATAGATCCTACTTTCAGATCCATGCACATGTCTGGTAATGACCACAGACGTTATACTGTATGCCGCCTGTTTAGTAGGTTGTCTGTCTCTGTTTTCTCACTGTTGCTGTAAGCTGTCTTGATGCCGTTGATCTCGGCGTTAGTATGCGTGCAGAGAGTCTCGAACAGGGTGTCCTCGTCGGTCCCCGCGCCAGACATCGCAGAGTGGAGCTGCTCCGCCAGAAAGTTGTACGGCGGGATGACCAGCGCCAGAACCACGTCTTCGAAGTCACCCCCCAGCTCAGACTTCAGGTCCTTCAGCAGGTCCTGAGGGAGAGACGAGGTGGGGTTGTATTTCAGGTCCTTCAACGGGTCCTGAGGGAGAGACGAGGTGAGGTCAGACTTCTGGTCCTTTAACGGGTCCTTCAGCAGGTCCTGAGGGAGTGGCAGGCGACAGGGGAGGTAAGACTTCAAGTTCTTCAGCATGGCCACGAAGACGACAGGGCCTCGTCTTCATGACCATGAAGTTTTGTATTTCTATACGTTATATCAGAAATACAGGCCTAGCCTATAGCCGAATATTTCGGCTATAGGCCTGTTCCTGACGACGAAGATGATACCATTATCTTTTCCTCCAAAATATGACAAATCCGATGTTATAAAACGTTATTATTAAGTAATATTTCTGCTATAGGCCTAGCCCTATATCAAGAAACGTAAATGCCATCTGAGCTGATGAAAGCTCGGGACAACTCTATTTAAAATAAGCCCTTAATGCGCAAGCGATCGAAATATCACATGTTTGCTATTTGATCAGACTTTCTGGAATTTGAAAACCAAAGGTTAACGCCCGGAAGCCTAACATATAAATTATGTTCTTTACGGATCAATACCAAGTGAAACTTTGACATTTGTCAGACTCCCGGGGCCGGACTTACCTCTCAAAACAACTTATTTGCTATCCTGAATCTGACGCAGGGCCTTCTTTAACATGTAAACTAGGGGGATTCGTTCCCCGCAGTGCATTGAACGCCCCCCTCCCCCATTAGCCGCAGCAATCCCCACAGACGACGGTAAAAAGGGGTCGACGGATTTCTCAACGTTTCTTCGCATCGACGACCCGACGCCCCCCCCCACCGTCAACGATTTTTCGCTGACGAAATTGACAACAATTTTTGCCCCCAAACTCGAAGCCTATATCCGTCAGTGGAAATCCCCCCCCCCCAATGCAAATTCCTTATATAAAATGCCTTGATCTGACACGATCCCGCATCTTACCCGGCCGTATCCGGACTTGTAGGCGAGTACGACCTGCTGGCGCTGGGCGTTACTCCTCCGGCACAGCACGTCCATGATGGCCTGCTCGTTGGTGCCGAAACCTTTCATCGCCTTCCGCAGAACGCTGGCGTCGTCGGCGGCGTCGAACCCGGCCGCCGCGCGGATGGTGCCCTGCGTCTGAGGAGGGACACAGGGGGAGAGCAGTTGTTAGACAGGCTTAAAATGATTGATGAAATTGGATGAATGATGATTGGGGCTATTACGGGGCAAACACCAAAAAGTTATATGGCGCACATACATGGCATAATAAGGCGTTAGAAGGGAAAAGAGACTAGAGAGATAGGGAGTATACACAGCTGGTAGTCAGCTTCAATTATCAGGACCTCAGGAGCGAAGAGACGTACAATTACTGTTGAAAAGCTGTGCATCACGCCTTTGTTACACAGCGCCTCTAGGCGGATCCAGAAAGTGTGATTTTGACAGTTGGGGGGGGGACCATCCAAAATTCTCACTTCATAATTTGAAACTCATCGGATTTTAGCTTTGCTTGTGTATCAATAACTGATTTTAAACAACTTTCTCTAGTAAACAGTTCGCTTAGTTTCCTACGAACAAACTCAGGAAAATGTGTCAATTTGGCGCATCTGCGGTTGGTCTCTGGCGGGCATGGCCCTTTGGCCTGGCATCCGCCCTTGCGCGCTTAATCACGTCAGTGACAATCGTTAGCAGCCAGTACACAATGATTCGTTCAATAGCACTGACGTTGAGACCACTGCAATTTACATATACCTTGAAAATGTTGGGAAGTTTATGATATATTATGATTTGGAAAAGTTAGATAAATCGTCGTTGGTATATCATGTACAGATATAGTTTTAAGCTCACATTTCCTCGCACAGTTAATAGTCTCGACTCCAGTCGTATATCCTGTACAGTTACGTATACTCCTGTACAGTTACTAGTCTCGACCTCAGTCGTATATCCTGTACAGTTTACGTATATCCTGCTACAGTTATAGTCCTCCGACTCAGTCGTAATACTCCCTGTACAGTTTACGGTAATATCCTGTACAGTTTATAGTCTCGACTCAGGTCGTATATTCCTGTAAGTTCGTATACTCCTGTACAGTTATGCTTGATCCTCGTCGGTATATCCTGACAGTTACGTATATCCTGTACACGTTTATAGTCTCGACTCACATGTCGTATATCCTGTTCAGTACGTATATCCTGTTACAGTTATAGTCTCGAATATTGATATGCGGGAAGTTATATGATATATTATGATGTGGAAAGTTGATAAATCGTCAGTTGTATATCATGTACAGATATAGTTTTAAGTCACATTTCCTGCACAGATATGGTCTCGACTCAGTGGTATATCCTGTACAGTTACGTATATCCTGTACAGTTATGGTCTTGACTCAGTCGTATATCCTGTACAGATATGGTCTCGACGTCAGTCGAGGTCCGAGACTCCCGGGTCCGTATGCTAAAAAAGTTCCTTGAGTATGTGCCAGTCGCACTTCCCGGGAGGAGTTTAGAGGAGGTTAGAGCAGCTCAGAGCAGCCGTGTGGGAACCGCCCACGGGAAACGAAAGAGACAGAGTTTGAGGAATATCAGCGGTTTGCGTCGAAACTTGGCAGTTCTGTTGACCGTAAAGGCAAGGCTGTATACATAATGACCACTATAAACTGTTGACATTCACAAATTATCAGCGCGCCCATAAATGTACTCCTCATCTCCTCCGGCCTGACCCACCTCTGGCGTCGAGGAGCAGTTATGGATGATTTGGAAGAGGTTTCGGAGAACAGTGTGGATGAGCTTGGAGCAACTTAGAGCAGGCCACGGAACGACGAAGGAGTATAGAGGCAGTTGGAAGCAGTTAGAAGTGCTACTGGAAGCATACCCCTTTATCATGCGTATGCGTATATGGGCTGGGCTAGTCTCAGTCTTAAAGTACCGCACACTTAAGCCCCTTCCACCCCCACCCACACACTAAGCCCATTACGCCCCCCCCCCCGCCATCTCCCTACGTCACCGAGGTGAAAGGAAGCCCTCGTCAGAACGGATCTGCAATTCACATCGAGGGGGCCATCTTTATGTAACAGCCAGCACGCCTACGTCAGCCGCCCTGAGCTGTGTTCAGCAGCACCAAAGGCCTGTCACGGACTGCGGTGGACTGCGATCCGGCGGACAGCTGAGTGTCGGAAAGCCGGGAGGGGTAACTACAATGGGATGGGCGAAAGGTTGACGTCACGACGGCTGCCGGGTGGCGGCGGTTCGCGGCGGTTGGACAAAGCAATCGCCGAACCGCAAGATGAAATATGTCACGCAAAGGGCACGTCGCAGCAATCAGTGTTCAAGAGACGCCTGCTTGGGTGAGCATGAGGAAAGGGGCGGGGCTAGAGCCTGCTGGTAACCGCCGAACCGCAGGTGGTCGTGAACAGGCCTCAGATATGTATCGTCAGTCTGAAGGAAAAACTGACCGGGCACGACCAGCACAGCAGGGTCCATTGCTGGGCTGATAGCATATTGGACTTAGCCATACATTGGACAGGGGTTTATCCGTCAAAAATTGATGACATTCTACAGTCTACACTATTGATCAATAAAATGTAGTGGTATGAATTATGATACAATTCAGCCAGTTTCTCCGAAGGTCATATCAATTGTAACTAGTCAAGTGGCAGGGGCGTCGCCACAACACTTTAGAGTGGGCTGTGGGGACAGGAAGGTGCTTGGGGCGGTGTGCGCGTATGTGTGTGGGGGGGGGGGGGTGTGGCAGCCATGTGTTTGACCCCCCACATACACTCCTCCCATAAGGGCTTATCTTAAAATTGTGTTAATCTGTAATCTGGGATGGAGATGGAGAGGGGGCGGGCTGAAGCTATCACCGGAGCCGCAGAAAAAATGAAACTAAAACTATTCAAATCGCTTTGGCCTTCGACACACAGCTCCCGAAATACTACGTTGCTCAGTCTACCACAACAATACAAGACAGTAATAAAACATAACCATTTGTTATCCCTCCCGCCAATTATCAGCCGCCTCTGTCGTGGGTGAATCAGAAGCTTGGCGACCTGAGCCTGGCGCTAGTCCGAGAGCGAGAGGAGGGGGAGGGGGGGGGGCGAGTCAACAAAAACCAGTCTGCCGTCAGCTGGCGCCGCCGCCGTCACTGCTGTCTGCCGGCCGGCCGGCTGGCAGGCAAGATTACTGGCTGGCCGGGGCCGGGGCCGGGGCCGGGGCCGGGGCCGCTGCCGCCGCCGCCGCCGCCCGCTGGCCGGCTGACTCTGGTGGCTGGCTGGAGCGGCCGCACCCTGGATAGGGCGTGGCCTGCCACCGCGCTGCCTCCCCGCCCTGACCACTTCTGACCCCTCCCCTGACCTCGGGTCACAGACAGACTGACCTGAGCCATGGCTGGTAGGAGGTTTGCAGTGGACGTCACAGCACAGTACTCAGCACAGTCTGTCAGTGTGCCGTCTGTCGCACGGCGCACCCGACAGTACACTCTCTCTCTCTCACAACACGCCACCAGCCACCACCGTATGGCGTGGTGGTGGGCCGCCCAGTCCGCGCAGACGACCGATTCGCCGCCCCGCCGCCCGGCTCCGGCTTTGGACACGCCCCACCGGCGGTGTCCAAAGCCGTCACCACGCAGCCGCGGCTGCCGGTGACGTCATTTGAAGGTGACGTCCTGCACGAAGTGCGGGCGGGGTGGGGCGGGGTGGGGTGGGGGGTAGCAATGGCGGCAGCTGAGGCGGTACCTACTGCGCAGCCGCGCTGCCGAGGCCAAAAACAGGATCCAAGATCCAAAAGATCCCATGACTAACTGATTTTCCAGGATCCCACGATTCGTTTCTTATCCAGAATCCATAGGATGCCACGACAGCCACTTCAAAGAGTGGATCTAGTTCGAATACATCTACATCTACAAATATTTTCACATGATTCAAGATCCACAGGATCCCACGACAAAATGATCCTGGAGGATCTAAGATCCAGCAGGATCAAACAAGATCTCAGATCTGGGATTTTTAGACCTTGACACATGTCTGCTGGCTGCTGGTTAACGTCGTGCACAAAGTGTGGGCGGGCTGGGCAAGCAATGGCGTCGGCGTCGGACGAAAACAGCAGCCGAGGCTTTGAGTCGCGGCAGCCAAGCCGGTTGGACAAGGTGGCACAGTTGGCATGTGACTCAGTTGGCCTGTGAGGTGTCTGGTGAGGGAGCAGCATGTTACTCCCTGGGGCATGCCATAACAGATCGAACGAACACCCCACATCTTAGAACTCGATTAAACTGCATGTCTGGGCCGATGGGGTAGATTCTCGCGGTACAACTGACAGCCCCGTCCGTCGAATAGTTCCCGAGTTATGAACTCAGACGTCTTTTTGATGCCGCGCAAAATCTCCAATTTTGCAGTGGGCTATATCTCCCATCTAAATAATCTGAGTTATATAAGACATCAAAATCGTATATACAAAATCGTAATTGGCTACGATTTATTGGCTGACCGGCTAAGTCATGCAAGGTGACCTCGCGCAAATGTCAGAGGCTACAACTCGGCAGCCGTAACTCCAATCGAGCTAAAACTTGCACAGCGCGATTTGGGGCCCCAGATATCCACGTGTAACGCACTTTTATCGAAATCGGAGATTTAGGATGTATATCCTTGTCGATCTGTCCTGGAATGCCACATGGACACAAATATTGCGGGACTAAAAACAAAACATGATTTTTTCTTCTTCTTATGTTGGCCCATTGGAGTGCAATGAAGGTAGATTATACAACGTTTTGTGTTGAACATTATGATAGAACATATGACAAAACGTCCGTTTCTATCATCATTATATTCACCATGTGCAACAATAACGATACATATACAAATAATTTCAACGCATTTTTTATTTCGCTTCGGAATTTCGGAAGGATGAAAGAGCTAACCTGATAACGATTTTGACACAAAGAAAGTACAGCTACGTTGGTGCTTTACACTATTTTCATGGCGGAAAAACTCCACTTGGACTCTAACTCTGAGCAAAAAATGTCTACTCATCAGAATTTCACAACTGCGTGACGGACTGCAACACGAATCAGCGTGGACGCAGGAAATACAAGAAATAGGAATTACCACAGGTCCTTCAAATAAAGGACCACTTGGTGAGGTGCAACACCAATGTTGGGTTTACCTGTATGAAGCAGAGGGTATCCCACTTTACCAAGATTAAAAATGTTATCATAAATCATATTATCCTGGTGGTTCACTTGTGAATTCGAAACGTTAGGTATCACTCACTACCAGCGTCTAATTGATAACTACGTTTTAAATGGTAAATACGAAGTTTTATTACTGACGGATCTAGAACGGCAGTTCGTGGCGTCATTGGAAGGGGACATCACCTACAAAAAGTGTCACAAAAATGCCCAAAAATCATCGGATTTCGCTCCCTTATGCATTGCTAGATGTTTTAAAATAAACTATCCTTAAAGTTGCGTAGATGTCATACATCAAGAAATGTGTAAATTTACGCCGATTTCAGGCTTTGGCAGGGGGGGCATTTGCCCCTGATGCCCCCTGGATTCGCCAGTGAGTTTTATCAAGAAGTTCCAATAACCTGGATGCAAAAAAGTACTCAGAATCGAGGATCGGCACTCATATTCTGGCGCTCACGCTTTTGCCTCCCCGTAACACGCGCGTGACCGCCCATGCGCGTGGCCAGACAGTTGACCGCCCATTGGCTGCCCGCCGCCCCGGGGCTTGAGGTCGCGACCCTGACCCGGCGTGACCGGGCGGACGGCGCGTGGGTCCGGCAGTCTACCCCGAGCGAGTGAGGTAAGCACTCGCTGCAATATTGAAATAATAATGATGATGATGATGATGATTGGAGCTTAAAGGAAATAGTTCACCTTCAACATGGGTTTTGAACTGAGATAGGAGTTTTGTAGCCCGTGTTGAAAAACCCATAACTGCAAGTTTTCTGGGCTGAAAGGGCTCTCCAGCCGAAAATATTGGACTTCTTGTCGAAGGATTGTGGGCCTCACACTCCTGGGCAGAGGCAATACAGTAATCTTACGCGACTATACATTCGAATCTGATTGGCTGAGCCACGTTTGGCATCGCGGAGAGTACGCATATAGTTTTGACGAAATTAATAATTTAAGTCCTTCTGTCCTGAATAGGCGCGATGTATGGTTATTTTTTACATCATGAAAAGAAGTTGTATTTGAAAATATAATCAAATTGTGTTAAAAAAACGATCCAAGGCGAACCATTTCCTTTAAGGGCGCCGCAACTACAATATTGAAATAATCATGCATCAAATAATCTGCACCAAGTAGCATAAAGCTCTAATCGATCGGCGTTACACTCACCTTGTCCAAGTGTGATGTGCTGCTGTGGTGATACGGACTTCCCTTTCCACCTGGCGACGATCCTAGCTGCTGGCTAGCAGGTGCAGCTCCCTGGACCGGATATCCGCCGCCCTGGGCCGGATATCCACCGCCCTGGGCCGGATATCCGCCGCCCGGGACCGGATGTCCGCCGGCAGGCGCTGGATATCCGCCGGCAGGTGCTGGATAGCCGGATTGTTGGCCAGGAGGTCCAGAAGTCTGACTCGGATAGCCCGACTGCTGGGCCGGATATCCTCCGCCTCCCTGAGATGGATAGCCCGGTTGCGGGGCCGGATATCCGCCTCCCTGAGGTGGATATCCCGGCTGCGGGGCCGGATATCCGCCTCCCTGAGGTGGCTGGGATCCAGGATATCCACTTCCTGTCGGCTGAGATCCAGGATATCCACTTGCTGAGGATTTGCGGCCCTGGATACCCAGATCCTGGATTAGGATATCCTGGCTGTTGACCAGGATATCCCGATCCCTTGACCCGGATAGCCAGACTGCTGTCCCCGGAATTTCCACTCGGTTGTCCAGGATAGCTGGGTTGCTGCCCCGGATATCCGCCTCCCTGACCTGGATATCCGCCTCCTTGGCCTGGATAGCCTGGTTGTTGACCTGGATTGCTCGGTTGCTGTCCTGGATATCCACCCTGCTGTCCTGGATATCCACCCTGCTGTCCTGGATATCCACCCTGCTGTCCTGGATATCCACCCTGCTGATCTGGATATCCACCCTGCTGCCCTGGATATCCAGACTGCTGACTAGGATAGCCTGGAGTGCCGCCTGCCGCCGGATATGCAGGATAGCCTGGAGTCGGCTGCCCCTGTGGACAATTCAAACCAATGGGATCGCGTGTCGCGGGATGTCGATTGTCGAAGCAAAGTGGATCGCGTGTCGTCACAAATTATACAAATTTGAACGTACTGTCATCGTGGAAAAGAACGCGTGGTGTTCATCATGCTATAGTCTCTGGATGGTTACGATGCGGGAAAAAGGTGCATTGCTTTCAGTGTCCTAGGATTGGAAATTTGGTGTGTAAAGCGACACCCTTCAAGATATAATATTCCACTCCTTTTGTCCAATTTGAAGTACTATTTTCCACTCTTTTTCACTTTTGAGATGATTTTTCACTCATTTATTTTAATATGTAAAAAGCCAGAAAATTGATCAAGTTTTGTTTAATAACAAAATGGGTAAATTCTTGTAAAAGACTCATTTTGAGGTATAATTTTCCACTCTTTTTCCTGATTTTCAGTCTGAATTTTCCACTCTGCACCCTGGCTTTAAAGCAATTATAGGACACTGATTGCTTTTGCATCATCTTCACTGATTTTGCCAAATCTTATCAGCTAGAAATGCGTAAGATAAGCGCTATGTGCTTCAGGATGTGATCCAATGCGTACATTATATAAACATATTGTACAGGCCATGATTATTAAAGAATAAAGATGATGATTAAAGATTAATGATGCGATTATTATCACATCTTTCTGTGAAACTGTGAAATTGTCAATGGTAAAACATGCATAACAAATATACGACGATTAGACGATTAACCATCAGGCTTGAACTACCTGTTGTCTAGTTCCGATACGGATTATAACCTACGTGGTTGCGAAGCTGACACTATCGTAGGAGAATAATGTCATGATTATATCTTAAGGGAATATAGCACCTGATTGGGAAAAGTATGTAGCGAATGATGGAGGAAGAATGCCGCTGATTCGGTCCTGGCAATTTCGATTTTGCGAAAGTCAGAATTTGTTGGTAATTTGAAAATAGGGTAAATGTTTTACATTTACGTCACACCAATCTTGCGTCACCAAAGCGAGTTGTTCGTCACAAGGAGGCATTCGAACGCTAAAACTTTGCGCCCGCCAGTGAACAGCTTGCTGTGCCGGCACCCGCACGTATGGTGCACCGTAGGCGTGAAACGCGACTGGCTGGGTCGCACCGGGCGCTCGTTCGCGCCGGGTAGGGTGACGTGGCGGACCACGCATACGTGAACCACTAGTGTTGCCGAGCGCCTGACCGACCGTCGGTGGCGGTCGGGGCGAACGCAAGGTAACTGAAATACTGGGCGGCGGTTTCAAAAAGGAATGCGGTGGCAATCAGAGTGAGATTAACTTACTGATGACGTATGCGAAACGTCACGCGGGATTTGTGACGTTGAAATATGACCACATTATGACCAACGGTTTTGCGTTGAAAAACTCAGCAACTAGGTCGCTTTTTGGAGGGAAAAATTTCGGATTTTGGGGGTTTCTCAGCACACCGACATCTGGCATATCTCAGTTTAAAAACTAATGTTATTAAGGTTGCTATATTCCCTTTAATAACTAAGAGGGGACAAGGAACGGCACCGCAGACACTAGAAATGAAGAAGTGTGGTCGGTATCGGGGCTTTACAACTACTCGACTGTCGTCATTAGTCGGAGTCTCTCACCCGACGCAAGCGGCGGCGGCGGGGAACAGAAAAACATCGCCAGCAGGCAGACTCGAACCCGGGACCCTTCCGAGTCCGAGTCCAACAACGGATCAGGGGACCGGCGACAGCGACATTGTATGTATGTATTAACCGTAAAAACACTCTCCGATGCATAAAACCGGCTATTAAACCGACATTCAACGAGAGATGACGAAGGGGCCAGGCCGGGTCAGCGACACTCACGTACTGTAGAAGGAGGTACCCCTGGGTAGCCAGACTGGCCAGGAGCAGGGTACTGCTGGTAACCGCCGCCGCCTCCGTACGGGTTGTGGCTCATTTTGGCGCACAGCTGGCAACCTGCCAAAAAGGAAAGTCACGTGCAGTTATAGGAATGTATGACGCAACAGACATGCAAGTCGCAGCAGAACTACGTGATAACGACAAAACGCCAGAACGGCGACGTCCGTATGGCCAGCTATAGGTGTAGCATGATGTGGGGATGGATTAACGATGGAAAATTCCACAGTCACTAACCCGAAAGTCGCTGCCACTACAGGTTAGGTTGCATGCAGTCAGCAGATCAAGTAATGCATCTTCCCTGGACCAAGTCGCTAACTGGAACTGTCCGCAGCCTGCACCCTTTCCTAGGTTCGGTACCAGTTACACCTGATACAGAGGCCAAGCCGGGTAATAGGGCCTCGGTAACTGGCACAGGAACTGCACCCCAATAAACATTTATAAGTCGGGCCGACGCCGGTAGATGTCGACATAGCGGCAGCGGCATGCCGACGTCGGCTACACGTCGGATACGTCCGCTTATGCCGAGGTCCAGCCGACGTCCAGCCGACGTCGGCCCGATGTCGGCTAGACGTCGGCATAGGCGGACGCCGGACGCCGGACGTATACGACGTCCAGCCGACGTCGGTATGTTTACTGGGACGTATCTTACCACTACGCCAGATTGCCAGCCAACTGCGAGCGCTGGCGCCCGCATTGGCGTCAAACATGGAAACGTGACGACACACATCGGATTGTGAAATGGCAAGGGCAGGGGCGTAGGAAATCATTAAGTTGGGTCGGGGGGGCAAAGGGCATTTTAAGTCGATTCTTTCCATGCAACGCCCATAGGCGTAATGTTAAAATCCGAAAATGTTGGGGGGGCAGCCCCCTGCTCCCCCGGCTCCTACGCCTATGGGCAAGGGCACGCCCAGGAAGAGTGTCAGGGAGAGCAGCAAGGCGCTGATGAGCGACACGATCTGAAGGAGCGACACGATCTTTAGAACATTACGGAGACATTGTGACGGCGAGACCCAAACTGTATTCAAAGTCAAACAGCCCGGTGCGATCCTGGGTGCGCCCCTGCCGCTGTCTGGAACACATCCAGTCCCACCTGCCCCTCCCCGCCCCCCACAAGTAGCGTCCTCCTTACCTCTGGACTCTGGTCAGGTCAAGGCCGTATATAGGTCAGCTGGTGATGCTCTCCGCAGGACGTGTCCGGTGATGTGCGCCTGGTCCTGATTCCACCACCAGCCACGTCGTCACGAGTACGCCGATAGCGCCGCCCAAATCACGAGACTGCTGATAGGCAGTCTGAACACTACCTACGCGACACCTGGCGCCGAGATTAGATAAGAGGTACTGGGGCCAGGGGGTGACTGGCGGCGTGACCGGCAAAGCACACTCACCACTGGGAACACGACACGCTGACGTCCCGGCCGGCGAGGGACAACTTGAATACAGGGACCGCACAGTGGCGACGTTGGCCAGCACCGCAGCGCCGCTAGAGGTAGCAAAGCGGTCGAAAGATGTAGTTGTGGTGTTTGCCGCTAGATGGCAGACGCTGTCGGACGTCTGGTATCGAATGAATCAAGGGTATCAAATGTGTGGAACGGTATCGAAGTGCACGGTATCGAAGTGCAAGTGATCGCCAATCCGTATAGGGTAAAGGGTTTCAGTTTGTCGGTTATAGTATAGGGCCTTGGTTCTGTCGTCGGTGAAGCGATTATCAGGGCAGGGGGTGGTCGGATGCATTACGCAGTGCAAATGTTAAGCCTGAACACGGAAGGAGGCAGGAGCTTTTGGATCGACGCTCACGCTGGAGCCTTCAAACAAGCATGCTCGATTACGAAGCATAATTACAAATAATAGATAATACAATTACGTTCATCGAGCCATAATAAGAAACGGAACCACTAAATGTGAAGCAAAACAAGAGTGCTGAGGCCTGAGCGTGGTGGCAACCGATAAGAAGCATCCTTGCCTTCAACACGATACTCGCTGTACATTTGCCTCCTCAGAGCTATCAGTTTGATCTTTTCCACTCGGATACAGTCAAGGCCCTATAACCGGAAACAGTTGCTTTGTGGTTGTCGTCAAGGGGTTTACTCACATGGGCCCAAGGTGACCTCTGGCGCATTTCACGAATGCCGGCTTTTCTCA
>VOPJ01002290.1:0-13693 GCA_014673585.1 Semibalanus balanoides
TCGTCATGGCACCGGGCAATAGGCAAAAATATCACATGAGCCGTTAATATACGAGCCGTGTAATAAAGTATCCTCAGACCTTACGCGGTTCTTCACAACAAGCTCGGACGTTTAGTGCTGAGCACAACACGCTGATGACAGCACGGCTTTATGAACATTAATGGTGTTTTGCTGCCGGCCCCCGGGAAGAGTGCCTAATGAATTCACCGCCTGCTCGGGCCACTAATGACAAAGACGGGACGATGTGATGAACAGGCCCTGGGGCGGCAGAGGTCTCGGTGGAATAACGCTGGCTTCCCGGACGCTGGATGCTGTGCATGATAAAGCACGCACCAGCGGTCAGTTCTCTGCATAATCTGACGTGATGATGATAATGGCGTAAGACGTTCATTATGATTTTGATGATTGAGGTTTAAGAACGAGGCAACTGCATCGCCGTCTATACGGTGCGTCGCTGCCCGCATAGGGCCTGGATATCGCTACCACTGACAACCGAGGTCGTATTCGCTATCAAACATGACGCTAACTCCGAAGACTCTTCGGTGTGAGATCCACACCAACGGCTAGCTACCTAATTATGGGTCTCATTCGTCAGAGACCAACTGCCGGTGACCTTCTCTCATCATCGGTCACCCAGCAAGCTGCCGCGTCACTCACCAGGGGTTGCTCATCTGCAGCAGGTCGACCAGCGCCTGCAGCTGCTGTCGGAAGGCGTCACTGACGGTCGGCTTGCCCTTGGACGTGCCGCGCGAGATGGTGCTGCTCATGGTGCCGGTCCTCGACATGCAGCTCAGTAGGTCCTGCAATAGAGGAGAGTGCGGTCAGAGACAAGGTGCGGTCAGAGACAGACAGAGTGCGGTCAGAGGCAAACCATTCAACAGGTTCTGCGACAGAAGACAGAGGACGGTTGAGTCAGGATTACCGCTACCGGCTACCTCATCAGACTGCAATGATTCTGCGTCTGCGGACCCATTTTATCGCATTTGTTTAAGCTCATTCGGCACCACTCAGTCCACGACAAGAAATACAATTACAAATGTAATTACAAGCATTACACTTACCAACACTTTTCGCATACGTAAACGTTACAACTTTTTGAAAAATATAAAAATTGACTTCGTCCATCATTGAGGTATCCCGTCGACGATTTGGGCAAACAAACAATGAAACAGCAGGAATCGCTGAATTTACTTCACAACGTGCAATTACACTGCCGAGGTGCCTTCACGCGTGGTCTGATGTGTGTTCCTGACTCACTCTCCGTCTCCCTACCTCTCTCCATCCCCTCTGTCCCCCTTTTCCCTCTCCTACCCCCATCTCACCTGAAACTGCGCCAGTTCCTCCACGAACTTGTTCTTGGAGCGACTCATAAAGTCGAAGAAAAGGTCTTGCTGGGCGTCGCGGTTCTTGTCCACGAAGCCGGCGATCGTGTAGGTGACGTGACCAGCGTAGTGGCGGATCGAGAACTCGGATTCCCACCGGCGCCGGTCGTCGCCCCTGACAAAGTACGGGTGCGAGTCGAACTCTTGGTGCAGCTTCGAGAGGTACGTCTCGTCCGAGCCCTGAAATAGGGGGGGGGGGCGAGACGGGTCAGAGGGGCTACTTATTAGGGGCGCAGACATTCCTAAATATTTGGTCACAGCCTAGTCACGGCCACAGAATGAGCTGGCTAGTCACAGCTTAAGTCACGGTGCAGCAATGCTGACCCTACGGCGCTGGCTTGGCCAGTCACAGCTTCCGTCACGGCCGTGACCACTGACCAGTTCTGTTCCCGGCCCTGGGACGCTGGGCTCAAAATTCTGCAACTCTACTACTTATACGGACGCAAGATATATCAGTCTTCACACGTGTCCTGTTATGCTCGTTCCGGACAGAACAGTTATAGCGGCTTATGCAACAGCGTCATCGCACGCTCTGTTGCAGATACAACGGAGACGACGACAAGCCGCTGACATTCCCACTGACATTCCGATGTCTAGGGGAAAGAGAAGAGCGACGCTCAGACCAGGCAACGCTGGACACACCTCACAAACAGACCGGGTAACGCTGGGCACACCTCACAAACAGACCAGGTAACGCTGGGCACACCTCACAAACAGACCAGGTAACGCTGGACACACCTCACAAACAGACCAGGTAACGCTGGACACACCTCACAACAGACCGGGTAACGCTGGACACACCTCACAACAGACCGGGTAACGCTGGACACATCTCATAAACAGACCGGGTAACGCTGGACACATCTCACAAACAGACCGGGTAACGCTGGACACACCTCACAAACAGACCGAGTAACGATGGACACACCTCACAAACAGACCAGGTAACGCTGGACACACCTCACAAACAAGAGGAGCGGCCACTGGTCAGCCACACAGCCCATACCGTTATAAACCAGTCATAAGCCCGATGAATAGCGCCGGTTCGGACAAACAGTCGTACATCATGGAATGACATGACATGTTAAATGGCTCTAGCAATGCATATTTAGGGTGAAAGTACAAAAATACCTAGCACGATGAGCAGTTAAGCCTGCCACAAGCATTTCGCGCAACGCAAATGGTGTTGCTAGGCGATTAGCATTTGTGCAAAATGGAAAGAATGCCCACTATAGGTCCAGAATCTTGAAATAGGTATGTTACTTACTCGCTGATAGGACAAGCTCAAAACATGATAAGTTAAATACAATGGTCGGTGAAAGAAGAAAAACAAATTGAACATATCCGTCCTTCCTGAACCAGTTGCAGGACCAGTTGCCATATTGTTCTTCATTGGCAACTGGTCAGCACCTTTTTTTTAGGAATTGCTAACATTCTATGGATAAGAGACTTCTGCTATCTACCCCAATCACCGATATAATACAGAATAGCTCCGTCACAATAACGTCCCCGTTTAAAATCCAAAACAACACACAACTCAAACAACGGTGATGGTGCGCCATACGTGATCACCACTGATCCAAAACAATAAACCATTTGACTTATCAAACCAGCACCACACCACACCCCTTCCCAGTTCCCAGTGATGCGTAAAAAACAGCCACAGCTGTCTCCAGTCACCGCGGCCGGAGCAGTTCCGACACGGCGCAACTCGATTAAACCGAGCCCCGCCTCTCTGTACACGCCCCCCCCCCCCCCCCAGCGCCGTCAGTGCCGGCGCCGCCGCGACACACATCGCCCGAGGTGTGCCGAGAGAGGGAGGGGGAGAGGGGGGTCGGTCGATCCGCCCACACGGGCGTGGCTCAGCTCAGTTCAGAGCTGCCCAGTTGCGGAGAAAGCTCGCAAGTGACCCGGACGGCAGAGATGGTCACGAATCGCCGAACTGACGGCGGCTATGTGAGGATTCCTGGGGCGAAGGTGAGGATTTCTGAGGCGAAGGTGAGGATTTATGGGGCGAAGGTGATGATTCCTGGGGCGAAGGTGATGATTCCTGGGGTGAAGGTTGAGGTTTTCTGGGGTGAAGATGGAGGTTTTCTGGGGCGGAGGTGAGGATTTATGGGGCAAAGGTGAGGATTCCTGGGGTGAAGGTGTTTTTTACGGTCAAGGCTCGGGCAGTCGGCAGAGACAAACAACTCGGACGGTCGGAGTTCAGCAGTGCATAAACACAGATTGAAAGGCGCACACTCTAGCGGCTCCCTTACGGACTTTTCGTCTTCATGCTGCATCATTGGTGCCCGGTTGCATCCTTTTATCAACATTACCGCGATACATATTGTTATTGCGTAGTCTTTGCCACGATGATAGGATTTGATCTAAGCGAGAAACGAGTCGTCCCGCTGCTGATCATAGTATTCGTCTAAAAACATAACTCAACACCGTGCTTAATACCGACTCAATGTGCGACAACGCTAATCAAAGACGGAATCACCCAGCAAATGGTCAGTAAATGTGTGTCTGTCATGGCGATAAAAGGACGTCTTACATCCAGTCACATGGCGAGAGCCCTTTGAGCTCAGCCGCGCTGATCGGTTTAGGTCACTATGCCTGAGGCGCCGCTCCTGAACGCCTAGCGGTGACCAGCGGGCAGAACGCACCCTGTAATAGCGCGTGCTGCGATGCTCGAATAGACAAACATTCCATTATCTCATACCTGTCGTCGCCCTTCGTCGCCTTTCGAGCTCTCCATAAACCCGCCGTTTGATCATTTTAAAATACAACGAATGAATGAAGACGGGCATTGTGAGGCGGGACACAGGAAGTGGCGCCATGCAGGCAGGGCAATGAAGCCTGAGTCTCTCGACATTAATGTCACACATACCTTGGGCATCCGACATTCCTCGGAGAGAAGCTTCAGGATGCAGCGAGGCGGCTTCTCGATCAGCTCGAGACACTCCGAGTTGTCCGAGAACTCGATGTGCGAGAACTTGATCTCTTCTTGCCGATACTGAAAAGGCCCACACGTTGTTCAAGTTAGAGCCAGGGATTGACTACTAAGTCGCCTTTGCGAGCGAACAATGGAGGCACCGCACGGTTATCCGAAACTGGCGAAACTCATGCATTTCACATTGAAACCAACCGACATGATCGACACGAGGGCCAGAACTGACACTGAAATGTAACTAAAATGTAACTAAGTGATCAAAATCAATCACATCACTGCTATCTCGACTCGTGAGCGCTTCGAAGACGTATGAAAATAGACAGCCATCCCAAGAAGCACTAACAGCCGAGCATGACAAGTTTGCAGTACGTGTGGGCCCAGGGCCAGCTCGAGCTCGGGCCCCGTCATGTTAGTTTATCTAGCTGTCGGCGGGAGACTGCGTCAACTTGAGAGACACATTCAGCGGAAGGGATGCTGGACCATGTAAGCGGACGTCTAGTGGGGTATTAAACTGTCTGGGAAAATCAGAGTTGAGTGTTGTGGTCCATATTAACCCCGACACTAAATAAACAGTCTGCGACAAATCTGACCGTTTCATCATCACTCCACTTCTCTCGAGACTAATCCGGACACAAAAAAGATATACTGTCAACATAGACAGCAAGGACAGCACTGACGCCGAAAAATGTCTCCAGTCTCCAGTATTCATATACATTGCATATGGCTGTCCCGTGACATATTATGAAGGGGTACTATGTGCTCCATTAATATCAGAAGAGGAGATATGTACGCATGGAAACAATCGAGCTAAAGACCGAATTGTAAACAAATTATTTAATCAAATAGCAGTACGTTCCATAACGTCTCAAATTACGATCTCTTATGTGACGTACTTGCTTCCAGGAAACAGGGGAACTGAACATATTTTGCTTACCGACAAATTATAAGTATTGAGAAACTAAGATTTCACTACAGACCCGGCGTGATAACCTAGTTACCTACTAACCTAGTATGACAGAGCCGACTATTTGTTGGCTTGTGTTCCTATTTTCAGCAAAGGGATATCTGAAAAGAATTAATATGCAATAGTGCAAAATAAGTCACCATATATTTTTTTCGACAAGACCACACTTATCGCATTTCGCCGTATCATTAACAGTGAGTCTCTACTAATCGCAGTTCTTATCCTACCTAAATCTTCCACAAATACCAGACATCTCTGTCTCACCAGAGCTGACAACAAGCTTTGTGTATAACATAATCTTTCTTTTCACTTGACTTTAACGATAGCGGCATGTCAAACAAATCCTTTTAGATGCTTCGTGGAATCAAACCCTCAACAAAATGTGACTTCATCGGCAGGTCTGTGTCAATAATAGTATGGTAGATGTCGGCGGGAATTTTTGCTCCCATTCGGCAATAAAACCTTTGATAACTAAATTTGATTATGAACATGCTAAATAACTTACCGCCTCCTGTTCCAGCGCGAAGACATAGTGGTTGAAGAAGGTGTGCAGCTTCTCGTTGGTGTAGTTAATGCACAGCTGCTCGAACGAGTTCTTGCCGAAGTTCTCGAAGCCGAAGATGTCTAGTACGCCGAGGAAGGCACCGCTGTCATGGCCCGGGTTGGTGCATGTGTTGATCTGATTCACCAGCCAGGCAAATGTACGGGAGTAGAGCGCCTTCGCCATCGCGTGCCGGTTCTCTCGAGCCTGAAACAAACCACGTCAAAGCATGATAGGTGGATGAGCATTTTGCTGCATGATTCATGAAAATCCTTAGGAAATCCTACATGGTTTCGCATCTTACATATTCTCCATGAAAAAAGTTTAAGATCAAACAAAGATAAAAAACAAAGAAAACGAACATGATGATACAAACACGGGCATCACAGACCACAGTTATTGCGATCACAACGCCAGACTGCAATAGCGTACACATACCATTCACAAACTCTTTCCACTCTACCGCACCGCCAACGCTATCCCGGCTCAACAGACCACGTGGCAACAGTCTGCCACGAAGCTTCTTCCGCCACTGAACCAATCACAAAAAGTCCCTCTCGACCGAGCACACACCAGGGAGCTTCTCCACCATCCGACCCATCCCCCGGCACAGCTCGGCAGCCGAGTCTGTTGTGACGCCGCGGGGGAGTAATGGCCATGCCGCGCCGAATCTTGTTGTTCCGTTCGGCACGCTGAGGCTCCGTTCGGCACGCTGTGGCTCCGTTCGGCACGCTGAGGCTCCGTTCGGCACGCTGTGGCTTCGTTCGATACACTGCTGTTCCGTTCGGCACGCTGTGGTTCCGTTCGACACGCTGTGGCTCCGTTCAGCACGCTGTGGCTCCGTTCGGCACGCTGTGGCTCCGTTCGGCACGCTGTGGCACCGTTCGGCACACTGTGGCTCCGTTCGGCACGCTGTGGGTTAGTTCAGCACGCTGTGGACTCGTTCGGCACGCTGTGCTCCGTTTCGGCCACACTGTGGCTCCGTTCGGCCACCGTGAAACTCCGTTTCGGCACGCTGTGGCTCCCGTTCGGGCACACTGTGCGCTTCCGTTCGGCACGCTGTGGCACCGTTCGGCACACTGTGGCTCCGTTCGGCACGCTGTGGGTTCGTTCAGCACGCTGTGGCTCCGTTCGGCACGCTGTGGCTCCGTTCGGCACACTGTGCTCCGTTCGGCATGCTGTGCTCCGTTCGGCACGCTGTTGGCTCCCATTTCGGCACGCTGGGACCCGTTCGCACGCTGTGACTCCGTTCGGCACGCTGTGGGCCTCCGTTCGGCACGCTGTGATTCCGTTCGGCACCGCTGTGGCTCCGTTCGGCACGGCTGTGGCTCGTTCGGCACGCTGTGGCCTCCGTTCGCAACGCTGTGCTCCGTTCGGCACGCTGGGCCCCGTTCGGCACGCTGTGGCTCCATTCGGCACGCTGTGGCTCCGTTCGGCACGCTGTGGCTCCGTTCGGCACGCTGTGGCTCCGTTCGTCACGCTGTGATTCCGTTCGGGACGCTGTGATTCCGTTCGGGACGGCGTGCCAGACGTACGTTCGCCGTCGCGCGGCGCAGCGAGCGGTCTATTGATGTATGCCGGGGATTACTCTGACGAGAATGAGCCGCAGGAGACGCCCGGGTGGCACAAAAACAGCTGGACCGACCGAGCGGGCCCATATGTTTCAGGGGAGGCATGGAAATAGCTACTGCAGGCGTAACGCAGCCGGTCCGCTGCAAGCCAGCCTGGCTAATGCATGCACGAGATCGGAAAGTCCACAGAGGGTGGAGTAGGGTGGAGTTGCTGTTTTAGCACCAAACCTGGCTAACACAATCTTCATCTAACCTAGGCTCAACAATCCTGCGGCTGTTTCCTCGTTATAATAGGCGGATCGCTGTCCCATGCCCGAGTCGTGGATCATCATTAAGCCTTCACAGTACGGAAACTACGCTTCCTACAGGCCCGCTTCTGCCGCGACAAACTGGCCACAGTGTCACCGTGAGCGAGCATTCACTTTAACATCTCGTCTAGTAAGTAAGCACCTCGCCCGCCCCAAAGAAAGAATCTTGTGCGCAGGAGAGCGCGACCCGACTCCGCTGTGTGCCTGGCCTTTAACCGGGCCGGGCCGTACCTCGCGTGGTTTGAGCGGGATCTCGGTGATGTTGCCCCGCACGTTGATCTGCCTGTTAAGCAGCACCAGCCGCACGTCGTCGCCCTGAAGACCCAGCAGCTGAGAGACGGTGGCCAGGATAGCCGCGTCCTCTGACGTCAGCTCCGTCTTCTCACCGTCCACGTCCTGTGGGGAGGAGACAGGGAGCAGGTCAGGTCAGAGGCAGGTCAGAGGCAGGGCATCAGGTCAGAGGCAGATCAGGTCAGGTCAGAGGCAGATCAGGTCAGGTTAGAGGCAGATCAGGTCAGGTTAGAGGCAGATCAGGTCAGGTCAGGTCAGGTCAGAGGCAGATAAGGTCAGAGGCAGATCAGGTCAGGTCAGAGGCAGATCAGGTCAGAGGCAGATCAGGTCAGAGGCAGATCAGGTCAGGTCAGAGGCAGATCAGGTCAGGTCAGGTCAGAGGCAGGTCCGAGGCAGGTCAGGTCCGAGGCAGATCAGGTCAGAGGCAGATCAGGTCAGAGGCAGATCAGGTCAGAGGCAGATCAGGTCAGAGGCAGATCAGGTCAGAGGCAGATCAGGTCAGATGCAGATCAGGTCAGAGGCATAGCAGGTGTGAGGCAGATCAGGTCAGAGGCAGATCAGAGGCAGATCAGAGGCAGCTCAGAGGCAGATCAGAGGTAGATCAGGTCAGGTAGATGCAGGTCAGGTCAAAGGCAGGTCAGGTCAGAGGGAGATCAGGTCAGAGGCAGATCAGGTCAGGTCAGGTCAGAGGCAGGTCAGGTCAGAGGCAGATCAGGTCAGAGGCAGATCACGTCAGGTCAGAGGCAAGATCAGGTCAAGTCAGGTCAGGTCAGATGCAGATCAGGTCAGGTCAGAGGCAGGTCAAGGTCAGAGGTAAGAGGACAATCCACGAGTCGCACCTGCTATGGTCCCAGGCAATAACATATAATGAATAAACACATCTCTCTTCGTTTTAAACACATTCACCATTCCCAAAACAGCTTCACAACAAAGAAGCCGGCCACACTATGCACAACAAAGATTAATGTTGCCATTCGGCGCCTCAGTACTGATCCCCTCGGGCTATAAAGGTCGACACCGACCGGCAGTAAAACGCATCCTCCACCTGTTGGTTCGATCAACACAGCGGGGGGACGGGACGGGGCGGGGCGGGAAATGTCACCGCTCCACCAAAGGGAAACAATGTGTCGTCGCCTGTCTGGTACTAACATGGCGGCTGTACTGAGAAGTAATGGCCAAACTGTGTACATTAAATCATTTATTTTCAAGTTACAAAAAGATACTAAGAATATTAAATATTCTACATGAATTGTATGGATGTAAAAGGAAGATTCATACTGTAATTTTATCATCATTAGTTTTATATTCAATATTGTCTTCTCCATCAGCAGCTCTTTTGCTTTATTTTCCGCCCCTCTGCTCTCCCCCGTCCCTCTGTTATCCTTCCTTCCTCTGCACTGGAAGATCCCTCTTATCCTCCCTCGCTCTGCACTCCTCACCACCATCGCTCTCACCTGGAAGCTGATGTTGCCCAGCCAGAGGATCTTATCCTCCCTCGCTCTGCACTCCTCACCACCATCCCCCCACCTGGAGGCTGATGTTGCCCAGCAGAGGATCTTATCCTTGCCCGTCGCTCTCGCCTCACTCACCACCATCCCCCTTTTCACCTGGAAGTGATGTTGCCCAGCCGATGGATCTTATCCTCCCTTCTCTCTTCCACTCGCTCCACCCCCCATCCCCCTCACCTGGACAGCTGACTGTTGCCCAGCCCAGAGGATCTTATCCCCTCCTCGCTCTGCACTCCCACCACCATCCTCCCTCACGCGGAAGCTGATGTTGCACCAGGCCAGAGGTCTTATTCTCCCTCGACTCTGCACGTCCTCTACCACCATCCCCGCTCAACCTGAGAAGCTGGATGTTGCCCAGCCAGAGGATTTCTCTTATCCTCCCTCGCTCTTGTGCCCACTCCTCGACACACATCATCCCCCTCACTGACCCTGATTGTTTGCCAGCCAGACGGATTTCATATATCCTCCTCGCGTCTGCACTCCTCCAACACACATTTCCCCCTCACCTGGAAGTGGATGTTTGTCCCGCTCCAAGAGGATCATTATCCTCCCTCGACTCATCACTCCTCACCACCATCCCCTCACCTGGAAGCTGATGTTGCCCAGCCAGAGGATCTTATCCTCCCTCGCTCTGCACTCCTCACCACCATCCCCCTCACCTGGAAGCTGATGTTGCCCAGCCAGAGGATCTTATCCTCCCTCGCTCTGCACTCCTCACCACCAATCCCCCTCACCTGGAAGCTGATGTTGCCCAGCCAGAGGATCTTATCCTCCCTCGCTCTGCACTCCTCACCACCATCGCTCTCACCTGGAAGCTGATGTTGCCCAGCCAGAGGATGGCGGAGATGGTGGCGTACAGGCCGTCGCACACCTCCTGCGGGATCTGCAGCACGCTGAACGCCAGCCGGAGCGCGTCGAACCGCTCCGCGTCATTCACTCCGTCCAGGCTGACACAGCCCGACTGACGCAGGTAGCTGTAGTGAGTGGCCTCCTTCAGCTGGAACTGAGACGCCAGCTCCGCGTCCCTCTGTAGAAGGAGGGAGGACGGTCAGGGGGACAGGTAGCTGTAGTGAGTGGCCTCCTTCAGCTGGAACTGAGACGCCAGCTCCGCGTCCCTCTGTAGGGGGAGGGGAGGGCGGTCAGGGAGACAGGTTTAGCTGTTAGTGAGTTGGCCTCCTTCAGCTGGACTGAGACGCCAGCTTCCGCGTCCCTCTTTTAGGGGGACGGGGGAGGGCGGTCAGGGGGAACAGGTAGCTGTAGTGAGTGGCCTCCTTCAGCTGGAACTGAGACACCAAGCTCCGCGTTCCTTCTGTAGGGGGAGGGGGAGGGCAGTCAGGGGACAGGTAAGAAGCTAGCCAGTGAGTGGCCTCCTTCAGCTGGAACTGGACACCAGCTCCGCGTCCCTCTGTAGGAGGGAGGGTGGAGGGCGGTCAATGAGGGGACAGGTAGCTGTAGTGACGTGGAAACTCTTTCAAGCTGGAACTAGACGCCAGCTCCGCGTCCCTCTGTAGGAGGAAGGGGCGGGGGCACATTGAGGTCAGAGCACGTCCCTTTTTTCTTTTTTCCTTTTTTTCTAGGGAGATAGGGAGGGGATATCCCTTTGTAGGGATATATAGAGGGGACGTCCCTTTGTACGGAGATAGAGAGGAGACTGGAGAGCGATCAGAGGGACAGGTAGGGACGGGTAAAGACGCAGGCAGCAGAAGTGTGACGCTTCGTTCAGCTGGAGCCGCGCTGCCGTATCCGCGTCTCGCTGCAGAGGAGAACGTCGTGAGGGGAAGGGTTAGAGGAGCACAGGGGACAGAACAGCCACGGCCGCTGCCTTTGAACCCCTGCAGGGCAAATCGGTTAGCAGGGAGCGACGGGGAACCGAAGAAGGGGTCGAACAAAAGCCAATTCGTCGCATTTGAAGCACATCAGACGTCTGCTATTTATGTCCGTGGATGAGGGCGATGATTGCTGGGGGAGCGAACGGGAGCCGGCAGCGGGGCACCTGGCACGCGGCCAGTTATGAATACCAACGAGCAATACAGCCGTGACAGTCTGCTCGGGTTTTACCAATAAGTCGCCAAAGCGATTTGTTACAAAGGTCGGCGGCAAGGCGCGCGGAGGGGTAGGTTGGTATTGGTGAGATATTTTCCCGTTATGAAAAATAATCACTGAAACGATAGGTCGAAGTCCGAGTGACTAGACAAACATAATTATTAATGCGAAATTTATAGGGATGCAGTCTGACCAAGAATATGGTATTAGTAAGACTGAAATACGGAGTCACTGCATAATACCATATGTTAGGTCGATAACGCGTGACGGTTAACCTGTAACCATATAAGCTACCTCCTTCGTCACATAACGCGTACTGACCAGCACCTGGTCGGTGTGTACCTCCCCATAGGCGAGGTTGCTCAGGATTCATCTCCAGTATGCACGTTTGACCTCGGATCTGACCTGAGCCGCCGCCACCAGCTGATAGAAGACGTGGTAATTCCTCTCGTCCGGCCCCTGGAAGGTGATGCGGGACTGCTCCAGCAAGTAGTCCTGCATGATACAGCCCTTGATGTGCCACCGGGAGTCGAAGCACACCTGCATGAAGCGTCCGAACCGAGACGAGTTGTCGTTGCGCACCGTCTTGGCGTTACCTGCGAAATGAACCACGGTCAGTCGGTCGCATTCGTACTCTGTTATATGCATCCCTAGCAGTTGGCCATCTAAAAGCACACTGCACAGTGCACATGCATACTATACTGGTGCCTAAGCCTACCGCGTGCAAAGTGCACGTTACAAAATGATGAAAAATCGCGTGCAAACCGCACGTTAAAAAATGATGAAAACGTAAGTAATTTGTATTTGTATTCTTGATAAATACACAAATATACTTAAAATTTGTTACGCTCCTTCCTCTCTGGGCCGCATATCGTCTGTTGGGCGAAATACGGCACCGTTCCCCCACAGGCCCGCATGGTATGCAGCGGAGGAGTTGGTGGCCCTACGGCGGTCTGCCACCGTTCCCCCACAGGCCCGCATGGTATGCAGCGGAGGAGTTGGTGGCCCTGCGGCGGGTCTGCCACCGTTCCCCCACAGGCCCGCATGGTATGCAGCGGAGGAGTTGGTGGCCCTGCGGCGGTCTGCCACCGTTCCCATTTGCGGCGTAACTGACGGTGGCGTCAGGTCAGCTGACGGCTCGTCGCTCACACCGTACGTGGTCCGACCATTTCCGCCTCACACGACAGCGAGCTGTACCTACTCCCTCGAGTCAGGCCGCACACAGACTCCGCCCATCCCCAGCTGCCTGAGGTAGAGTCACAAGGACGACACAGGAACACCACAGCTCTCCCACACAGCCTTACACAGCCCCAGCATAGACCCATCCCCAGCTGCCCGATACAGGGTCACAACTCACAAGGACGACACAGGAACAACATAGCTCTCCCACACGGCATCAACACAGCCCCAACACAGCCCCAACACAGCCCCAACACAGCCCCAACACAACCACAAAACAGCCCCACTGCAAACCCCAGCACCATCACCCCTCCTCCGTCTCTGATCGCCGATCAAACCCCAGCACCATCACCTCTCCCCCGTCTCTGATCGCCGATCAAACCCCGGCACCATCACCTCCCCCGTCTCTGATCCGATCAAACCCGGCACCATCACACTCCCCCGTCTCTGATCGCCCGGAATCAAACCCTAACCCGGCCCATACCTCCTCCGTCTCTGCATTCGCCGACACCCCGGCACCATCACCCCTTCCCCGTCTCTGATCGCCGATCAAACCCCGGCACCATCACCTCTCCCCCGTCTCTGATCGCCGATCAAACCCCGGCAACATCACCTCTCCCCCGTCTCTGATCGCCGATCAAACCCCGGCACCATCACCTCTCCCCCGTCTCTGATCGCCAATCTCCGCTCCGATCTCTGACGATCCCGCCAAGCTATCGCACACTAATGACCTGTGAGCCCGACCTGATTCGCCCCGGGCGGGACGGCGCCGACCGGGCGGGTCCCCCCGGAGCGCGGTCGTCGCTCGGAGCGCGGCGAACGGACGCGGTGTGATAGACGTGACCGAGAGCCCACACAGGCGGTGTTGGCGACGTCCCGTGGGACCTCAACACACGTCAAACCGGGCTCCAGCGCGGCACACGGCGTCAGTTACGACCCAGAGAGAGGCGGGCGTGACGTCATCA
>VOPJ01002291.1:0-13694 GCA_014673585.1 Semibalanus balanoides
TATTTTTGCTTTATTTTGTATGTTTTAACAGCAATAAACTGGTGATGATGATGATGATGATGATTGATGATGAGCGACAAATTTGACAGTAAAGAAAATGCTACATAAAAATGTCAATATGACGTCATTGAACTATTGCAATCGGATTGGTTCCGAAACGCTTCCTTGTAACTCGGCTTCCATCGGTTGTAGACAAAATATAAAACGCCGTGTGATAGCTCGTCAAACACATTTAAAAAAGATTTGGTCATTTGAATCCGATAAAAATTATTTGTAGGTACTTATAGCCTTATGTAATTTTGAAATTTTGAAAACCAACTGGACAAAGTTTGTGACTGATACTACTTGCTAGTACTGCGGCGACAGAGTATCGTTACTCACCTCACTCAGAGTACTCACCGAACCCCACCTCGTACCAGTACGCGCGTGCCGCTGTTTGATTGGCCGCCCGCGGCGCAGCCGCCGCTGAGTGATAGGAGCCGACGGCGAGACCGGTACGCAGATGTACGTGGTAGACCGTGCATTGACCTTGTGACACATTCCAGACGAGACGCCAGCAGAGCATGGACAAGTGAAGCGACGGTTGGCGGACACTACACTTTCATAGTGAAATATAATAGTGACGAATACTCTAGCAAGTACTGTGGATGGCTTTTCAAAGGTTGTATTTTCCGGCATCTTCCAACAACGTACTAAGGCAAGTACCACCATGTATACGACACGATCCCTCACTAAATCGATGACGTTGCGTGCTTCTCAGCCAGCTGATTTCGCATTACTTTGAGGGAAAAAATTATGAATTATCACCAAATATTGACATTTTCATTGCCCTTTCCCGCGTAAATAATAGGTTTTCTTTGACTTACTAGTAGTATGATACTTAATTTCTTGCTTCTCTTCATCATTTCTGAGCTTTTTATCTTTTTTTTCAAGGTGAACTATTCCCTTTAAGAGGAAGGAAGGTAGGTTTTTCAGAAATATTTAGCTTTGTTCAGGTAGTAGGTGCTAATAATTGGAAACAATGCTTAACCTATTTGTTGTGACTTATGAGTGATGCATATACCCAAGTTACGCCACAGACATGACAAAGTTCACAGGTGACACGAAGCCACTGTCTTTAATTGTATGCTAACTATACATTAGCATTCACTGGAACTTCTATGAAAACCTTGTGCTGTTGGTGGTATGTCAAAATGTTCAATCATTCAATGCCTGTACCTAAGTTTTGATAAGGCATGAAAGCATCTTGAGTCTTGAGTGTTGAAGCTGATTAGAGTGACCGACAATATAAGTAAAATCATAAATAGTCTGTAATAATTGCTTTATCAAAATGTTTGCACTTTGGACATTGAAAAATGCACCTGATTAATTTGTAAGGATGAAAAGTCAGTGGTCACGACCAAGTCACGGCTTGACCTGACCTAGTCCCGGCCTAGTGCCGCCGTGACTTTGATTAAGTCACAGCGCCGTGAAGCCGGGACCAATTTTCCGCATCTCTAGTTGTAAATTCATAATTATTTTCACAACTTCAAAGCATTCATATCGAACAAAAAATCGTTCCTGGAGGAGGAGAAATCGTTCAAAAGTGGGAGGGCAGTTAACGTTGCTGCCCCCCCCCCTCAGCCTGAAAAGTGGGGGCATGGCCCCTCGCCCCCCCCCATTCCTACGCCTATGGTCAGGCATCAATACGTGACGGAACGCAACCCAGCGCATGGAAAACGTGCACCCGTGTATGACCGACTGGACTGACCGGTCACAACTACCTTTGGGCTCTGAACGGAGGCTTCCTTCCTCCCCTCAAACTTTTTTGTGGGTCACCCGGGCGATCTAAGATCGATTCTGGGGCGGGAGATGACCTTCCGGCAATTTAGGCCGGGAAAAGAAAGTTACTTTAGTCCGGTTTATGTAAACCCGGTATAAAAGGCAAGGGACTAATTTTACGTTAAATTATGAATCAAATTGAATCTAGTTTCGGCACCCTCAGGTATCACGGCGCCGAAGGCGCCGCGATTCCCGAGGGCGCCTAATACTGATGCGCCCTCGTTCACTGCGGCGCCGAAGGCGCCGCGATGCTAGGGGGTCACATATCATTATCATTATACATTACAGAGGACCTCTCAAGTCGATAGAGGGCCCCTCAGGCCAAATAAGTCCCCTCGGAAAGACAGAGGGTCTCCCCAGGCCTAACTATGGCCACCTCAAGCTGGCCGAGGGTCCCCATAAGCCACTAGGGCTTATGGGGGGGGGCCTTAGGCCGAGAGAGGGACCTCTCCCGCGGAATGAGGGTTACTCATACCGACAGCCTCAGCCCTTCAGGCCGGACCTCTACACCCAGGCCGACTGAGGGCCCCTTCAGGCGCTCTCATGCCGACTGAGGGTCCCTCAGGCCGACCAAGGGCCACCTTAAGCTGGTCGAGGGCTCACTCAGGCGGCCAGAGGATCCCTTAGGCTTCTGTAGGCCCCTTAGGCCTATTGAAGACCCCCCTCAGGCCGACTAAGGGCCCCTCAGGCCGACATAGGGGCCCCTTCAGCCTTACAGAGGTCCCGTCGGGTCGAAAGGGGCCCCTCAAGCTATCCGAGGAACCAATCAGGCCACCAGAGAGCCCCTCACTCTAACATAGAACCCTCAGACCTACAGAAGTCACCACATTCCAACATAGAGCCCCTTCAGACCGATAGACGGCCCCCTGAGACCGATAAACGGTACCTCAGGCCGATCAAGAGCTCTCTTATGCCGACCGAGGGCTTCCTTTGGACTACTGAGGGCCCCACAGACCGACAGAGAGCATCCTCAGACCGACAGAGGGCCCCTCAGACTGACAGAGGGCCCCTCAGACCGACAGAGGGCCTCCTCAGACCAACATAGGGCCCTCTCAGGTCGACTGAGGGCCCCCTCAAACCAACAGAGGGTTTTTGGTGCCACGAAAGGCATTTTGCGGGCCCCTAACACCATTCAAAACACTGGGGCCTTCGGCCCCAGGGGGCCCTCGCTCGGCCGCCAGAGGGGCCCGCCAGGCCTCCAGGGAGGAGGGGTGGGGGCATGACCTCTTTGCCCCCCCTCCTTGGCTACGCCACTGGTCTTGGGCTTGGCTGGGCTTCGGGTTGGTGCACCTATGACGAACTTTGGTATATATCGATATTTCCAACCTAGCTTTGAGCTTAGACAGCCGGTGACGCGGCTGCAGGGCTTATGCAGCTTTGGCGAGTATTATGGACGCCCTTTATTATCACCCTGCAGTGTCACTGTGATACATTATGTATCTGCCGATCTTTTCGCAAGCGGTCCATTGTTACTAGCTAGGGATAATGGGGAAACGTTGTCGGCGTTTAAATTGTTGTGCACTTGGCTTGTAGCTATAACATGCGTTTTTAGTAGCGGCTGGTCTCTAAAGGCGCTTGGGAGTATTCTTCATTATGAAGTGGGCTGGCGTATTTGTTCTTCGTAACACGGCGGAAGCCCGACTCAAGCTCGATACGGCAATATTCGTGTGTTAATTAAGTACAGCAAAAAGCCGTGTTTAGCCGCGATAAGGGTTAATTAGGTGATAGTGTAATGGTCAAACGCTGTATTAGTCGTCCCAGTTATTGAGAATCAGCCGATTCTGCCGAGATTACAGCCAGTTACACGAGGCGTACTAAATTGAATTTTAACCGCGCGTGATCGGCCGATAAGAGAACTGGTTTGACCGTCCATGCAGCACCGCGCGAGCCCAACGGCATGGCGATCGGCGCCTGCTGCCTGGCCGCAGCAGCTGGCGCCGATTTCCATGTTGTGAGCCGAGGAGAGGTCGCTGGGCACTTAGCACCTCAGCTCTGCAGGTGGCCGGACACTCAGCCCCTCAGCTCAGCAGGTGGCCGGACACTCAGCTCCTCAGCTCTGCAGGTGATCGGACACTCAGCCCCTCAGCTCAGCAGGTGGCTGGACATTCAGCTCCTCAGCTCTGCAGGTGGCTGGACACTCAGCCCCTCAGCTCTGCAGGTGACCGGACATTCAGCTCCTCAGCTCTGCAGGTGGCTGGACACTCAGCCCCTCAGCTCTGCAGGTGGCCGGACACTCAGCCCCTCAGCTCTGCAGGTGACCGGACACTCAGCCCCTCAGCTCTGCAGGTGGCCGGACACTCAGCCCCTCAGCTCTGCAGGTGACCGTACACTCAGCCCCTCAGCTCTGCAGGTGGCTGGACACTCAGTCCCTCAGCTCTGCAGGTTGCCGGACACTCAGCCCCTCAGCTCTGCAGGTGGCTGTACACTCAGCCCCTCAGCTCAGCAGGTGGCTGGACATTCAGCTCCTCAGCTCTGCAGGTGACCGTACACTCAGCCCCTCAGCTCTGCAGGTGGCCGGACACTCAGCACAGCTCTGCTCCGGCAGCACTGTAGTGCGGCGTTCCGTCAACAGATGGCTCTGCAGGCTCCACCCACCGGACGGCCGGAGCTCTTCGCAGCGCAGGATCGGATTCTCCGCAGCGCAGGATCGGATCCCCAGCGCCATTGCAGTGTGGCCGAATGCCAGTTTAGCCTGAATTTATTAAAAAAACTGATTTCTGAATTGATGCCTACAATGCCACTCATTGGATGGGCAATTGTCCAACGTCTATTGATAGATGTTTCAATTTGGTCTATTTTAACGTTTAGCGGCGTGTAATAATTGTTTAAAGTGCCACACACACACTGGTTCCTCAAAACGCAGCCTGCTTGTACGCGCCCGAACAAAGTTCCCTGTTTGTCAACGCTGGCTAGCGCCCTGTCGCCCTCCCGGAACAATAGATTGGGCGAACAATGAGGCATTCAAACAGTGCCCAAAACTCGTCAAGGAATATAATTAAAGGGATCTATACGCGGTTTCCACGCTTTCCTGAAAGGAAATCGCACTCTTTGCCCACTTGTTGTGCCTCTGTTAAAACACGTTTCAAGACATAATTGAGAGTGACCTCGCTTGCTCAGCTTTAATCCAGATCTATTTCAGCAATTATCGGCGTTTAAACTCTGCGGACTTTTTCACAGACGTGTATCCTGATAACGGTTCTGATCGGGATTACTGTCACCAACTTTTTAATATCTCTATCCTCGGTTCCGGGGCGTAGCGCACGGAGACGGCCTGCTCTCCAGGTTACCCCAAGCAAGTACTGCCCCAAACAAGTACGCGCACCCGGTGGCATCCACCGCAGCCACTTTGAAAACCGTCCTTACGTAAAGAAGCATTTGCATCTTTCCAGCAAAAAATATGTCGCGGTAACCGTGCGGCCTGTCTCTAACCACCTTGAAAGTACGTTTTACTATGTAACTCAATTATTCTGGGAAAAACCCTTATAATCCCTTTAAAGTTGTTATAATGCGTTTTCTGTTAGTAAATTTGCAATTATACTTGCTTAAATAGGAACTCCTCACATTTGACGTTATCAGAAAAGTCCTTTAAAAAGAAATAGAAAAACAAAACGAGACTCAAAGGGCCTCAAGAAAAAATAGTCCGACTGAATTCAGCGTACTTTTTTGCATAGGGGCGAACAAGATTGTCCCGCCCCAACCTGCCTCCCCGCCGTTCATTCAGCTCTGAACTTGTCGCGGCGGCCTGGCTGGCGTGACCCGACCCAGCTTGGGGCGGCGCCGCTGGCTCGGGCCTGCCACACGGTAGATCAGATTACAAGTTACAAGCGAAGGCCTTCGCTTGTTACGTCAATGGATGCAGCTNTATAAAAACAGAACGAGACTCAAAAGGCCTCAAAGAAAAAATACTACGACTGAATTCAGCGTACTTTTCTGCATAGGGGCGAACAATAGTTGCCTGCCCCAACCTGCCTCCCCGCCGCTCATTCAGCTCTGAACTTGTCGCGACGGCCTGGCTGGCGTGACCCGACCCAGCTTGGGGCGGCGCCGCAGGCTCGGGCCTGCCAAACGAAAGGTCAGATTACAATTTACAAACGAAGGCCTTTGCTTGTTACGTCAATGGATGCAGCTACCAATAGCTTTGATTATCTTTCTGTGTGGTGTGTGTAAGACATTGGGGTTGCAGTGAGGTTGAAGCATGTGTGGTCCACCTGAAGAACTTCAACGACCTGCACAATAAGCCGCCGGACGGCCCGTCACCAACATAATCCCTGGTCCTGGAGTATGCCTGAGCACGCTGCACTGCTGTATTCAGTGCTTCGATTGCCTCCTCTACCTGAGCTACCGGCTTCCAGGCGGAAACAAGAGCAAGGAACACCACCGCAAATGGCAGAATGAGGTGAAGAGGCCGTCAGAACGCGAATGGGGCTGCGAGTCGACGAGCCGCGGGACGGGAAGGACAGTGGAAATCAACGACGGAAACACCGCCGGGCGCCCGCTGCGCCTTACGCTGACAGCCGACTTTCGCCAGGCCTGAATTCAGAGTCAAAACAGCAGCTGATCCACCAGACAACACGATTCTTGCAGGCCGTAAAGCTGGCAGCGGCTACCCACCAAATGGACACTCTAGCTGCAGCTGATGCATCAGCAGCGTAGCGCCGAGGTAGGGTAGTGAGATCGTGTTTGAGCGATTGATAAGATCTTTTCGTCAATGTTTGTGTCATGTTGTTGTGGTGAGTGTGCATAAAGGGACACCGGAAGATGTAGTTCTCCTTTTTTCAGCCCACTGAGGATCAGGAAACGCAAAAAATTGCCAAACTCTGGTTGATAAAACAATGGTAAAAAAGCTCTACCATATTTAATAAACGGTCGTTCAACACAGCATTCAATTAGATGATTTTACTCATTCATTACCATTGATATTAACGCAAAAGAACCATAACAGTCCTGCACGAACACTAGTGGATCCAAGGGGGATGGCAGAGGCTTTAGCACCTTCCACATATCGCCTGAAATTGGCGAAATTTGACAGATTTTCAACTGTAGAAGGAAATCTAATCAACTTTGAATTAGGCATTTTATATATGAGATGGTATGAGATGCCATGATTATGAAATATATGAAGATGTTTATGATCAATAACATGGCAATGTTTATTTATTTATTTGCAATAAAGGTCTAAAATAAGGAATCGAGGTTTCGTTTTACAACATTTTCAAGATTTGTTGAAAATGTTGAACATTTTCAAGATTTTTGAAAATAAATAAATAAACATTGCCATGTTATTGATCATAAACATCTTCATATATTGAATTAGGCATGTTTGCTTAAAACCATTCAATAGCGTACACAGAAGCTAAATCCAATGAGTTTTCCAAATTTTTGAAAAACTTTTTCAAATTTAGCCCCCCCCCCCAATCCACGTTCTGGATCCGCCAGTACGCACGAATCGAGCAAATTGTTGCATAAAGCTTAATTAGTAGTAGTTGTATCGCTAAAAGTCATCTGCAATCATTTACAGCGAAAACGACAGGCTCTACGAATACATTCAGGCTAAACTGGTGTTTGGCCACACTGTGCAATGGGCTTCCATGGACACAGGGACGAGGAAAATCAGCGGAAGGATTTTATCTGAGAAAAAAGTTGTCGATATGACACACCCTAGACTATACAGTATTATCACACTTTTCACATGCATCCTCCTGCCAGCCAAAGTGAGATGAAGCATTCTTAGACAAACGATAAAAACATGAAATACAAACAACAAAAAACAATGTGCATGCGTGAGTGCGTGTGTACTGCGTGCGTGCGGGCGGGCGTGCGGGTGTGCGGGCGGGCGGGCGTGTTGGGTGTTGGGTGTTGCGTGTTGCGTGTTGCGTGTGTGTGTGTGTGTGTGTGTGTGTGTGTGTGTGTGTGTGTGTGTGTGTGTGTGTGTGTGTGTGTGTGTGTGTGTGTGTGTGTGTGTGTGACCGGCCGGTACTGACCTCCAGGTGGCCCAGCCGCCGGCCACCTCTGCCAGGATGCGCAGCGTCGCCGTGTACAGCGGCCGCCGTCCCAGCCACCAGTCCTCCACGTACAGGTACGGACAGGCGCACGCGTCACCCCACGCGTACGCCTGGTACATGCTCAGCACAAACAGGTAAACTGCATACGTGCTGACGCCGTAACTGCCGGCAACTGTGAGCAACAACCACACTTGTGAATGATTCCGATTGAATCATTACTGACGCCGTAACTGCCGGCAACTGTGAGCAACAACCACACTTGTGAGTGATTCCGATTGAATCATTATTTTTGATTGAATCATTATTAATTTTCACTGGTTGGAATCATTCATGAATCGAATTCACCTCCTCATGAATGATTCAATGAATATTGATTTAATTATTCATACAAAGAAAATAGGATGATTAATCATTCACAGCACAATGAACCTTTTATTGGGGGGACAGCAGAAAGTATACAAACGATAGCCTCACCCTCGTAATGGGGAATGGTACTGAGTCAACACATGTCAAGATCACTTTCAGCACCTTCATTTGTTCTGTAAACACCCTCATTACGAAAATATGCACTGTTATTTGCATTTAAGCTTTGCTAATTATTGTGATTGAATCATCATGAATGATTCATGTGAATGAATCTTCATCGATTGATTCCCGTAAGCCTGTGAATGCACTGTGAATCATTCATTAGTGGTAATGTTGAGTGATTGAAAATCATGATTGAATCAGTTATAATTTGCTGGTGAATCATGAATTGAATCAATTATTTCGTCTGGACAAAGAACCACGAATGACGTAAGCAGTACTGTGTTAATCCTTTATTAGGTATAAACGTAAAAGGTATGTGAAAAAACATGTTTTTGCATATAAAGCATTCTTAATTTTCTTGTATGGCCTCTAGGTCTCTAGACTCAAGAGGCTCAACATACTAACGCGCGAGGCTCAAATTTTGAGGACATGTTGAATACAAATTGCAAGAGCTTTCATTTTGCCTTTTCTTCTTTCGTTTGCTCAAGCTAGCAAGTTCCCGAGATGATATGTGGTTTTCCTAAAGCAAAGTCCTAAAACTGAAAAAATACCTCCGAATTCCGATGACTTCTGACGACCTCAATTTTGACCTGAGCGAAAACAAAACCGAAAAGTTTCAAACTGATTTTTCACGACGCTACGAACAGTATTTTTTGGTTTTGGTGTGGAGCTACAGGAGCCGAGTTAGAAGGGGATATTCAAACACCCCCTGGTAGGACGTGGAAAATCCAGAGGTCCAGTTGGGCGCGGGTTAAAACAATGTTAAATACGAATTTTTCTGGCTTTTCAGATACTCGTTCAAATACTAAAATTTGTTCATTGATATTTCCAATGTTATGTATTGGTAATTAATAGGTAGAGTCAAACAGCCAGCCTGCCTGCCTGTACAAACCATGTACAAACCAGGGCACTATACACTGGTACAAACAGCCTGTAGCTCCAGATAAATGGCAGACAAACAGCTATCCTCTGTCCTTTGAGCGTTTTCCAAAAGCTTATAACTCGATAACAACAGCAGCGAACCAATTAAGCTATTCGCTTTGAACATTTTCACAATGCGGGCTTTCATATAATATACCAGTAAGACGCCTTAAATGGCGAGAGGACGAGCGAGGCGTTATTTCTATAATTTTGCAATTATAAGCTTCATTTTGTTTTGGTAGGCAAAAAATTGCATTTTGTTTGGTGGGTAATAGATGGACATTTGATTGAGCTTACAGCTGGCATATTTTATCGTGCTAGCACCCTTTGGTTTTGAAGCTACGGCGGTGTAATGAAGAATGTTATAGAATCGTCAATAAAAATAGTTACAGGGTAGATTTTTAACAGCGAAATACTGCCATTAAAAGCCATCAATTTTTTTCATGCTTTAGTGACGGTACATTGGTCTAAGCAGATTGGGTGTGCACGATAGAAAAAAACATGTCAATAATCCGATAATGTCATTGCAATGCTAGTCTATATGGCGAAGACCGCTGTGCAATCTGGAATCCGGGGTTCAAAGAATAAGCGTTTCTTGACCAGCCGTCGCGGTTCTCCGGTGCCGGGTCGGCCGCTTATTGTGATAATTATATCCGGTTGTTTTTCAATGATGTGATTCGTCCGGCTTCGCGCTCGCTCGTAAAATTTATATGCAACCCCGTGAATAGCGGGGCAAAAGCGGACGCACCCAGATCACTTTGCCCCAACCTTAAGGTTCACGTTTGGACGAGCAATTTTCAGACGACACGCCGACATTACCATTGATTGTTAATGGTGCATTTACAACTATACAATTGCATTACCGAAGCACTGATAGGAATCTACATTTGGGCACCGACACCAGATTAATATCGACATTTCCATCAGGGCGTACCTAACCACCAGGCACCACTAGGGTCACTGGTCACTAGGAATCAGTCCCCAGTAATTTGTTCGGACTTTTGGAAAGAATGGATTTCAAAGTGCCTCTGTCGGGCCGCCTTACTTCGGAAAGTGGGCTTTAACTCTATGATTTCCATTACACTAAAAATTAGAGCTTAGAAATTTAACGATTCCGCCATTTTTTTGTCACGGAGCGAAAACTGTCGCCTCGATCGCCGAACCGTCGCGGTCGGGAGTGTGTCAGCATTATCTATGACACCTTTTTGCAATCGCATTTGACCAATGGGCAAAACTATTTTAAACACTCTGCATATAGAGGGCACCACTGTTTCACCATAAACATTCACCATTCGCCATACCTATAAGTCAGCATTCCATTACTACTCGTCATTGAGCAAAACTTTCAATAATCTTCCAAACAGATCGGCATTGGGTGAAATGAATCGCAGTGAAAGTTATGCAGACCGATGAACAGATATTTGTATCGCCCGTCTATTTCCGTCATCGCACAAAACCTATACCCGTATAATATCGAAATGACGATATTTTTCGACCATAGTCGAAATCATGTTAAATTATCAAACAGTTTTGCAGAATGAGTAATCAAGTGACAAGTGTTCAAATAGTTTTGCTCATCTGTTAAATTCGGGCGCCAGCAGCCGATCTGTTTTTGTCGAATGATGATTGTTGAAATTGCCATTCGAACAGTTTATGCTGAATGGTCAAATGCGAGTGCAAAAAGGTGTACTAGTGAAAATAAATGCACGTAGCTACTCATAAAATCAGCAGAGCATGGGTGGTTCGCTTTGCCCAGGTGTTCCGCTTTACCCCACTCTTCCATTACCAATTACAATGAGTTCGAATCAGTCCAACAAGATAACTACATAGAGTAAAATATCCGTAAGGCACCGAAGTTGGCGATGAACGAGCGAGCGTGAAGGAAAAGATGAATTTGAACTTGATCGGGAAAGAAGTTTCTGAGATACAAATAAGGATGCGCACGTGCGCACGTGCACGTGCAATACCCCTGACATTTTGGGAGATTGGTGGCTGAGAAGTCCCTAACACACCAAATTTGATTATTTGAACACAATCGGCCAAGCCGTTCTTGAGATATAGAATAGGGGTGCGCACGTGCGCACGTGCAGAGGCACCCTAGTGGAAAGGCGGAAAGGCGACTAGTGGAAAGGCGGCGGCTGAGAAGTGAGGGGTCCCTAACCACACACCAAATTCGATACACAGTCAGCCCAGCCGTTGCGGAGTTTTTGTGACAATACACCTTTCGCCACGCCCGTCACGCGGCACGCGGCAACCGCAGTGGTAACACTCTCACGCGGCACGGCGCAGTGGTAAACACCTCTCACGCGGCACGACGCAGTGGTAAACACCTTCTCACGCGGCACGTGCCACGCGCAGTGGTAGTTCGCCACAGGAAGTCGGCACTGGTAACAAACAGGATTGGTTGGATGGGGCTTACTCAGCAAAGAAGCCCGTTTGTCAATCGACGTGCGGTTGCACATATATGAGCTTCTCAAAAGCGTAGCCACGGCCCGGGTCGGGTTGAGTTGGGTTGGGTCGGGTTAGGTCGGGTCGGGTTGGGCCGCTTACAATCAGATTTTTCCCATATACCACGGAAAGACGAGAGAGCGCTTCACGCTCGCTCGTAATGAGCGCAGTTATCAGTCTCTTGTCTGCGTGTCTTCTCAGACCGTCGCCTGCTCTTACTGATGCCGAGTTCAAAAGCGCAGCCGCACATCTCGCTGGCTGCGATGAACTCCTGGAGAATCGCCTGGGGCTCTGCGCTGGTGACGCTCCTCCTGACGACCAGCCGCAGCAGGTGGGCCAGCAGACAGATGAGCAGCACGATCCCGGTCGACACCGCCAACGACATGAACGGCTGGCAATGGTACAGGCACTTGCCTAAAAGTAATGTAGGTATACTGAGATGGCTAAAACTTAGCAGCGTTTCTTAAAAACAAAAGAATATCCCTGAAACTCTATGCGGTACATCTCCGTCTCCAGAGTAGGCAACTTTTATCACTTTTCACAATTCTACGCATTCAAATAAACACACAATTTTTTGAAAAAACACGAATTCTCTCTTCAAACCTTACGAGCACAGTGAAGCAATTCCGACCTGAGACGCCCTGATGGTAGGGTAGTAACGTACGCTGGCCACGTAGCCAGCGTAGTAAACGGATTTGTGGCTCTAGGGTAGAGGCTATTCATGTAGTAGGGATGATAGTAAAGAACCATGTCAACATAAGCCGCTCGCCTCACAAACGGGCAGTGCACTGTCCTGTTTGTGAGGCGAACAAGCTATCGGTTGACATAAAAGTCAGAGGTCACGTCTGATAAACGAAAACGCTTGAACAGGGAGAAGGGTCGGCTGACTGAGTTCGGGAATCTGAGAGGACGGTGGAGGTGCAGATTGTTGGAAAGAGTGCAAGTTTATTTAGTTCCCTCTCACATACGGTGCGATATTACGTTATTTTCACACAAAATAGTAAAACAAAACATATGTTTATATCGAATTTTGAATGGGAAGAAAGCTCGAATCACCGGTATTTTTTTTTATTACAAATAGCAATCCATGTATTTAAAATTTACCAATATATATATGTATATATATATATATATATATATATATATATATAAATATATATATATATATATAATATGTATATATATATACATAAAATATATAAATTATATATATATATATTTATATATATATATATATATATATATATATATATATATATTATATATATATATATTTGCAGAAAACAAACAATAAAATGTTACAGGCGGCTCACATCATAACTCGAAACACATTCAATTCTAGGGGTGGTTTTAATACATGGTCATCGACGGCAGCGAAATTGGCAGTGCATAAATAGAACAAACCCACGTGACTTCACAGCTAGAATTTTAGACGGTTATTGCAGTGTTTTCATGTTTTGTCAACATTGTCTCATATGTATCTGCACAGAGATCATGGTTCGTTGAAACCGAAAGCTTTGTGTGTTTAATATATTTATTTGTATAAAAAGAGTTTTCTGTTCACCATCATACCGGATGTTCCTGAATAAACAGTCGAATTTTATTTCCCTCTGGAGGTGCCAGTGAGCAAAATAATAGCAATTGAGGTGCAACGGTGCTGAAAGACCTTCAATGCTATTTTGTGTCATACCAATGTCAATCACTTGCCATCATGCAGCCATACAAAACAGACATAAGAACACAAATAGTCCGACTATATCTTGAGACAAAATCTACCGTCTCAACGCAACAGAAATTCTGACGACATTTCAAGACAAGAAAAGTGCCATAAAGAAACAATTTTTTTAGCCTGGTGGAGAAGTTTCTGGCCCATGGAAGTGTGCAGAGCCTCATGAAGGGATGATGCGACAGAAAGAAGACCAAGAGGACGCCTGCCAACGCGGAGAAGACCCGGGAGGCCCTCCAGCGGAGCCC
>VOPJ01002292.1:0-13695 GCA_014673585.1 Semibalanus balanoides
CGAAGAAGAAAAAACATTGTCACCCTAGGGCGGTACCTGGCTGAGGGGAGGCAACTGACTGAAGGGGCGGCACCTGGCTGAAGGGGCAGCACCTTCATGAAGGGGTGGCACCTTTCTGAAGGGGCTGCACTTTTCTGAAGGGGCGGCACCTTTCTGAAGGGGCGGCACCCTTTTGAAGGGGCGGCACCTGGCTGAAGTCGCGGCACACAGCTGAAGGGGCGGCACCTGGCTGAATGAGATGGCACCTGGCTGAAGAGGCGGCTCCTTTTAGAAGTGGCGGCACCCGGCTGGAGAGGCAGCATCATCTGAGGGGCGGCACCTGGCTGAAGGGGCGGCACCCGGTTGGGGGCGGCATATTTTTGGGGGCAGCACCTGGGTGAAGGGCGGCATCTTTCTGAGGAGACGGCACGCACCTGGCTGAAGAGGCGACACCTGGTTAAAGAGGCGGCATCTTTTGAGGGACGGCACCTGACTTGGTTGGCGTCCGGTCGTGGGATCACCTGGGCATGGGGACGGCGCCTCGTCTCAGGGCGGGCCTAGGTGGGGCGGCACATTGGGATCCAAAAAGTACTCCGACTAGTCGGAATGGTCTGTTAGGCGTCGACGCCCTGCCTGTTGGACGAATACTAGAAATAATAACTTAATTTTGGATAACTTTTTAGATTTTCGTATCTTCGAGGAAAGGTATGGTATTTCGTCTTGATATTTAACTTGATAATTTTAATTCTATCTACTTACCGTGCAATGTCATGGCTAATGCTAAAATTTTAAGCTCAATGTCCCCCCCCCCATAGTATACAAATCGACACCAGTGTTCATGCGATATAATGAGCTCGTATCGAAATAGCGTCTTTCTACGCCAGGGACATCTATAATGAATTCCTGACACAGGACTCTGCTGCTGCTGCCATCTGTACCTGATGCATCTAATATTTCGCGCTTATAGCTTTTGCCGATAGATGTCGCGTAAGCCTCGTGCGCCGCCAATGTTTTGTTGTCGCCAGCGTCGCCAGTCGCCGACGAGTGAGCGGACGGCGGCGTGCGGCGGGGCGCGGTGGTGCGTGGACTCGAGTGGTGCTGTTTCCGTGACTGAGTGCGCTGCAAGCACTGTTGATTGAAGCAGTTATATGCATTTCGTTCCAATTGCCATGACGTCATCTGACGTGCTTGGTGGCATGGCAATTAAACCGGAACTGCAAGAGGTTGAAATTGAGTCGATTCCTGTTGAAATGCCCGTGGATTCAGTGGAGGGCACCCAGATGATAGCCTTTCAATCGTTACATGAGCCTGGTGGTGAGGAAATTATCCTTCAAACTCAAGAAGAAATTGTTGGAGATGGTGCTGAGGAACTGAATTACGACATACAAGTTCCTACCGAGGCAGAACTGGACCTCGACTATGGGTCAACAAACTTCTCGAAGAGAAGTATGAGTGCTCGCCGACGACAGACAGCCCTCAAGGCTGGCAGATGTAAAAATGATTATGCCTATGCTGAAGGTTCGTCCAAAAAATGGGAGCAGAAGCAAGTTCAGATCAAGACGCTTGAAGGAGAGTTCAGCGTTACAATGTGGTCTTCGGGCGCCGATGACGGTACGTTCTGAAGCCTGTTCTTTGTTCTGATGGCTGTTTTCATTTACATGCATGGCTTGTGAATTTATCCGTGTTATTAGCCCGTGTGATGGTGAAAAATTGAAATGCTCTTAGGTGCCTGGGTTTGTTTATATTTTGGTCGGCCATACATTGGCCACCATGGGCGCAGCCATATTTTAAGGCAACATGGCCGCAAACCATCATGGCCGCCGCCATCTACCAGCACGTCCGCCATGACGCCGGAGTGCTTCTATAGATCAGAATAAGGTTGAATTTGCCGGTGACAGTGCGAGTGAAGAGCTGATTCGGTGTTTTTTCGTGGCATGTGGTGTATTATATTTATTTTGTTTTATTTTCGTCTGGCTTAGGCAATAATGTCAAATATTTGCGTGTAAGCTAGAGATGGTCAAATGTGATGTACTTGATACCATTGTGATGTGTTGGCTTTTTGTTAACTTTTATGTTGTTACTTACTTGCTCCAATGCATACATTGTCTTTGTTATTTCTTAATATCAAAAACTATTATACGATTAAATCACTTATGATGTTATGACTTATGGTAGTAATGCTTCCAGGTATTAGTGGAGCAAGTACCTCAAGTACTGTTCAGCGCATGCGCAGTCTAGGCGTATCTATTGACCTTGGTGTTGAAGCCCACGCGATGTGCTGCCATCTAGTAGTAAGAATGAAAGTGCTAGTTCTAAAACATCTACAAGAGGATGCAATATATTGCTAAGTACCTAGGCCAAGTACCTACTAAGATATTAGCATTGGTTAATTATTGTATACCATAAACAGGCTGTCAGCCTAGCACCATGGCTGCCTGACTAAAAATAATTTTTAATTATAAATGTGTGGCCAGGGGCGCAGCCAGGATTTTGTGACGGGGGGCACACCAAAGTGGCCCCCTAGCATTGACTGATGGCCCACCAAATGAAATTGTTTAGTTTCACTCAATGCAGTCCCTGTGCCATGTGTGACTGTAGTCCCTGTGACATGTATAGGGGAGGGGTGGGGGGGGGGGCAATTGTTCTCATGCCCTCCCCCTGGCTGTGCCCTTGCCACTGCTTATGAGCTATCATTGGTCATGCTATGTTTGAGTTCAAGGGTAAGATGAGCTCTTACTAGTCCTGGGCCTTTCTGGACCAAATTTACCAAAATGGTCCTCCAGCTCAAAGATGGGTCCTTTCTAGTCCTCTCTAGACAGACCTTTAAAAATTCCTTTTAGGGCCAAATTATATGGGTCTTCTCTGAATCTGAGATGGGCCCTTACCTGGCCAGGTAAGGGCCAGGCCTTAGGCCGGCCTAAGTCATGGGTCTTTTCCGTAACTGAGATGCTCACTTTCAAAGCCTAAAATGGACCCTCTCCGGACCTGAGCCCTTTGCAAACCATTTCTGAGTTTACAATAGGCTCTTTCCAGACATTTGGGCCCCTTCTGAGCCCAAAATGGACCCTATCTGGACTTAGTATGGGCCCTTCCCGGGCCTGAGAGCTGATATTGGCCTTTTCTGAACCTGTGATGCTCGCTTTCTGAGGCTAAATTGGGTTTTATCAGGCCTCAAATGGGCTCTTTCTGAGTCCACGATGGGTCCCTTTCAGACCCAAGATTGGGCCCTCTGAGCCGCGGCAGGGGAGGGGGCATTTGCCCCAAATGCCCCCCGGCTGTGCCCCTGTGAGTGGCATATGCTATCAGACTTGCTGTGAGGAAATGCTTAATTGACTGATCTACAGATGGTGCTGAGGAGCAGTATGGAGTGGTATGTGGGGCAAATGTCAAATTGCCAGGCAAATGGGCAAATGTCTATTGCCAGACATGTCAAAATACAAGACTTGTCATGCCTTTAGCTGTGCTGCAGCAGTGAAGTATCCATGTTCAACCAGGATGAACCTGTTTCCGACTGCCATTTGGACCCTTACCCTGCCTAACCTTATTGTCAGGTTTGACACGTCTGTCTGGTTGACTACCTGCTGGTGACTGATTCAGTCAGGCTTTAGGCAGGCAGTCAGGTCGGCCTAAAGCCAGTCAGTAAGGCAGCCAGGCAGGCAGAAATTTGGTCAACCAGACAATCAGGCATACAACCAGACTGTAAGCCTGTTAAACTGTACGCCAGGTTATCAGTTGCCTGGTAGTGGGAAGTCGTCAAACTGTCGGTCATCCAGTCAGTATGCCTGTCGTCTGACCAGGGGCGGCGCTGGGCCCTTGAGACTAGGTAGGCAAGGCAACATTATCATACAAAACATCGAGAATCATAATACTTCACATCTTATATCGATAATATTTCATAACATAAGCGCATCGATAATGCTTCATACTATAGGTGGCTAGAAGCCGCAGTTTCCAACCCATCTCCAACGCCAACCAATTACCAACCCATCTCTCACACATAGCTATGGCGTTTATATACGGCCTCGGTTATAGCAGTAGGTATAGCACTTCTAATTTAACGAATTTCTCCGGGATGAAGGCTTCCTGTGCAAAAAGGCGAGCCGCGGGATGGCACGGATTCTCGCTGTGGTTGCAGCGCGGTAATGCAGTCGTTTTTCTAGAATGATGACTCATTCAAATAGTGTTTTTTGAAATAATAATTGAACCCCTATGTAGCAAGCTAGTGCGGGCCTAAAATAACAATTGGTATTGCAGTAATATTCATTTTTTAAGTTATTGCGCTTGAAAAAGGTGTCTCCTTGTCGATTTTGTAGTCTATTTGCCTACCTTACAGCTACTATCTACCAGCAGGTCCCTATAGATTTATACACAGGCGGTCGACGAATCTAGTTAGGACGAGTAGGCAAGCTAAGGTCAAGTTTTCTTACATTTGCGCTAATTTATGGTTCGAAAAAACTTTATTGGAAAATAGGAAAATTTGCTCAAAATTTTGCTCCAGAAAAAAAAATTGCTAGTTCCCTGATAGCATATAAATCATATAAAGCAGAGATAAAAAAGGAAAAAAAGGGGAACTACAATATCGGTAATCGGGAAGCTACCGTACTGGGAAGCATTGCCTACTTTGGCCTAACATGGGAAACCGCCTGCGTCTGACAACAGAGCGGATAGTTCAGCTGGCAGTCTAGGCATCTGAACCACTAAGTCAATAGTTGGCACGATTAGTCCGCACGATAGTCCGTGTCAGATAGTCCGTGAAACAGTAGTCAGGGGAATTTGCCTGGCCTGACCTTGTTGTTTTGTATTTAATGCCTATTTATCAGTCTGCATGTCATTCTAGGTGACTGCCAGGCTCTCAAGTTACTGAGGCTACCAAAGACACTGGCAGGTCGAGCCGGTCTACCAGGCTCAGCCAGCAGAGTATTGTGCTTGGTATCCGTGGGTTCTGGGCTCAAGTCTGGTTACTGGTGAGGAGACCATTCTAATCCCCTTTAGGTGGGTGTGATTTGGTAATAATTTAGGGTAGATAGGAAATATGCATAAGGGCAGTTGTCACATCTAGACCTCTACATAATCAATGAGGACTTTTGTCACATCCAGTGATACTCCATGCATTCCATGACAAACCAACCAAAAATATTTCAAATTTTACACCCTCATTTACATGAGGGTTTATATGGTAGTCTTGGGAGCTAAAGCCAGCTGTGACAATCTTAACATTTTCAGAGGAGATGACCTGATGAAAGTGTGTTTCTCAGATGACCTGATGTGTTGTGTTTGTCAGATTACCTGATGTGTTCTCCAGTGTTTGCCAGATGACCTGATTTCTACTGTGTTCTAGTATGTTTGTGAGATGACCTGATGCATTCTCCTGTGTTTGTCAGATGACCTGATGCGTTCTCCTGTGTTTGTCAGATGACCTGATGCATTCTCCTGTGTTTGTCAGATGACCTGATGCATTCTCCTGTTTGTCAGATGACCTGATGCGTTCTCATGTGTTTGTCAAATGACCTGATGCGTTCTCCTGTGTTTGTCAAATGACCTGATATTTCTCCTGTGTTTGTCAGATGACCTGAAATGTTCTCCTTTATTTGTCAGATGACCTGATATGTTTTTCTTTGTTTGTCTCAGATGACCTGATGTGCTCTGTGTCAGATGACTGTTCCCGAGACCCTCTGTCTGTGGACGACGCCAGCACACCGGAGCCGGACCCGGACTACACCGAGTACATGATGGGCAAGAAAATCCCAGCCGAGGGCATCCCCGGCCTCGATTTATCCGATCCTAAGCAGCTGGCCGAGTTCGCCCGCATCAAGCCGAAGAAGCAGACAGATGACGCTCCCCGTACCATCGCCTGTCCACACAAGGTTCGTCGGCTGCCCATGAGGCATGTGGTCACGGGTTGGCCACGAGACCCGGCGCTGGTCACTGCTGCCAGTTCTGGTGCGAGCATTGTTGTCCAATGACCGGTGACCACCCGTCTCTGATCGCCTGGTCTGGTCGCTTTTAATCGGGGCTTGTTATTTTGCTGTCTTTTTAGGTATGTTTCCATGTTTATTATATAACAATTGATATTATTTTAGTAACAATCCAGTTGACTACCCTCCGTTCTTTTTCATCATTTGTAGACTTTCAGCTCGAACATCCTTATCCTCACATGTGCCTGCTCCTTCTAAATGAATGCCTGTAATGTGTGCCGTGTGGTAACCACTATTGTTACCCGTAACCAATCTGACCACAGTTACTATTGCGGCACTGTTCGCAGGGCTGCTCCAAGATGTTCCGCGACAACTCGGCCATGCGGAAACACCTGCACACGCACGGTCCGCGGGTGCACGTGTGCGCAGAGTGTGGCAAGGCGTTCGTGGAGAGCTCCAAACTGAAGCGGCATCAGCTGGTTCACACGGGAGAGAAGCCTTTCCAGGTGAGTCCGGCTGGTGTGTCGCCGGCCAGTCTGTGGCCTGTCACCTGCCCTGGTGGAGCGTGCTGCTCTGGCTGAGCTGCTACGGTGCCTCCGGGGATAGACTCGGTCAATCTGTATAGAGTCGGAGACTGTCCCGATATCGGTTGACTGTTGGTGGATACTATGGGTCGTCCTCGTCATGTGGAAATAGCTTGGGCTGGTGAGCACATCGCCCGGTGATTCTGTCTGAACGATGGTTTGACCAGCTGCTGTTGGATTTTGTATCATGGGCGCTAAGTGACCACAAGCATTTGGTGGGCACTAAAACCCCAAATCATCGTGTTGGAGTGCAATTTCGTCCCTGCGACCGGACCCTTAGCATAACGTGTTGGATATTATATTTAAGCCTTTCGCTGCTGTCGTCAGCTATCGGTTTGACCTGCCCTGCTTTAATATACATATGAAGTAATATTTGTGCAGTTGCCTTCTCCAATATATATTGACTGAAGTATAATGATCTAATGATGTCCTAGTTTAGGTTCAGGGGTCTGTGTTTTGCTGTATAATGATCTAATGATGTCCTAGTTTAGGTTCAGGGGTCTGTGTTTTGCTCACACGTCTCTGATATTGCAGTGTACTTTCGAGGGCTGCGGAAAGCGGTTCTCTCTGGACTTCAACCTGCGCACCCACGTTCGGATCCACACTGGCGATCGGCCTTACGTGTGTCCGTTCGACGGCTGCAGCAAGAAGTTTGCCCAGTCGACCAACCTCAAGTCACACATACTCACACATGCCAAGGCCAAGTGAGTTCATTGGCGACTGATTTGTGGTCGACCTTTGGTGTGGTGTTAGTAGAAGTTTAGTAGACACATATGTGCATGACCAGCTGAATATGAACCGGTTGAATTTATGTGGGATGAAGTATATGTTTTGTATTATGTCTGTTAAACGGGGTTCACAATATATTTTTATTTTTTGCTCAAGAGAAGGTTAGCTTGGCTTCCTCGTACCTAAGCTTACTCATCTGGGCGCAAATTTACCAGAGATGTTGGCGTGCCCTTAGACCCCAATAAACAAATAAACAAAGAATCAAACATACCTAAGCACATCAGTTTATGCCTCACCATAATGGTGATTGGATACAATAATAACCAGGTGTCTGTCCCTTCCCAGCGGTCGGAACAACGCCAACCGGCAAAGCATGGACGCGATGGCGCACATGTCGGACATCGACGACTCGACCCAGTACGTTCAGGTGGAGGTGGCCAACCTGGTGTACAGCGAGTGAACTGGAGCCTCCTGTGCCGGCCGACAGGTGTCCCGCCGGTCGCGCCGCGGCATCTCCGCCGCTGCTGCGTGGAGCGGCCGGTGGCCTACTGCCGGTGGTGAACTGGAGCCTTCTGGTCCGGCCGACAGGTGTCCCGCCGTTCCGCCGCGGCATCTCCGCCGCTGCTGCGCCGCTCTGGAGCGGCCGGTGGCCGTGACAGAGCCACGCGGCCGGGCCGGCCGGCTCGGCCTCGGCCTCTGCCTCTGTTCCTCTGTTCCTGGGACGCTGCAGCCTCTCCGGCCTTACGCACCTGTACAATGACAATGGCGCGCCACCGCCGCCCGGCGGTCCGGCGGCGCACATGACCGCCGGACAGCCGCCGGCCAGTCGAGTGTCAGCTCCCGGGAGGACGTGTCGTGCGAGTGCGTGCTTCGTATGCAGTCCAGGATGTGCGCCAAGGTTTTTGTACGACTGTTGTTGCGTTTTTTTTGTCTTTAAGCGCCGCCTGTTTCCTTCGCGTAATGGTAAGGCGGTGGTATTCCACGTGTGTTATAGGTCTCAGTGGCCCGATGGCTGGCGTGTGTGACAATGGTAACGTGTCGGTGTGACAGTGACAGTGACAGTTTCAGTGTGACAGTGACAGTTTCAGTGTGACAGTGACAGTGACAGTCGGTGCGCCCGAGTTCGATGTCTGCAGTGTGCTGAACGGACCGGACCGGACCGGGAGCGGTGCCGGTGCGTACGGTGACCTTCAGGCTCCAGTGATAGGACAGACGTGCTGCGTCGTATCGACGTCAGCACGGCAGGCTGCTGCTGCGGCAGAGTGGGGAGACACTGCCGGCAGCAGCGGGCAGCAGACAGTGAGACGTACAAAGGAGACAAACGAGACGCGCGCTCCAGGGCGGGGAGTGAGGTCACGAGCGAGACTTTCAGTGATATGGTCTGTGGGGGACGTCTGTAACTTCTGCTGTACATTGTACAATATAGTGTGAAACATGGCGCCCTCGGCACTGAATCGTCACACCTGTGGCAGATTGTCGCGTTCCGCCGGTAGCCGGTCAAAACAGAGGGGCTCCAGGTCAGATAAACATCGGTATCAAACAAGTCTATGAGAGCGACCCAGTGTCACATTGCGGATCACTGTGCGACTGGCAACATTTGCCTTCATTTGCCTCAGTCGTATTAATCCTGGATTTAATCCTGCACGGTGCTGAGAGCGATTTGGTTCGGCTTAGTTGCGCTTGTAAGGTGCGACACACACACACACACACACACACACACACACACACACACACACACACACACACACACACACACACACACAACGAAACACCACTCACCAACACCACACCACACAACACCAACCACACCACACCACACGCACACTCACACCACACCACACCACCCACACCCACCACACCACACCACACCACACCCACACCACACCACACCAACACACCACAGCCCACCACACCACACACACACACACACACACACACACACACACACACACACACACACACACACACACACACACTTGCTATGGATATAAGGCGGAGTCAGGACAATTACCGCACGTTTGTTTTCAAAAGCTGGACAGGATTGCGGTTGCGCGTTTATAAGTTATTGACTGGGCTTTTGCTCCTATGTGATGCACTGGGGGTCGTGATATGCTGCCCCGTGGATCTCTGCGAATTAAAACGATTTTTAAAGTCGCCCGATGACCGTGTATCTTGGAGAGTAAGCCAGTTTTGTTTACCAAATTTGTTGACAGAAGGCGATGCACAAACCCAGAAAACGCGTCGCTGAAGTTCAGAATTCGTGCATTTGCACGTGTCTTCCACTGCTGGAATGCTCGGGTTTGGTAGATCTATTCACCTTGTGGGCAATTACTGCAGTGTGGTTTGTTTCCTCAGAAGTCTGTTCAATGACACCATCTGAATCAGACATGTGACAATATTAAAACAAAATCCAGGATCCCTAGGGATCTTGTTAGATCCCGGATCCTGCAGGATCAGTTTGTCGTGAGATCCTGTGGATCTTGGATCCTGAAGAAGAAAAACGAGAGGTTTTGTGGATCCTGGATCCTGGAAAATCAGTTTGTCGTGGGATCTTATTGAGCATATTTCACTTTTTGTGGTGCTAAAATAGTATAATACATGTATTTCATGCTTTAAAACTACCACTCAATGTCAATGGTATAAGATCTACATGTGATCAACCATGCGCCAAGATACGACAAAATCAGGATCCAGGATCCCCTGATCCAAGATCTTGGATCTTGTTGGATCCTGCAATATTATTTTGTCGTGGGATCCTATGGATTTTGGATCATGGAGAATACAAAATTGTGGGATCCTGGAAAATCAGTTTTTCGTGGGATTTTGTAGAGATCCTTTTTTGTCATTGGCACATGGCCCTGATCTGAATGATCAGCCGACTTAATCGACTTGGCTTATTTCGGGGAGATGGGTCTGCCAACGTCCAACACACACCCATGACAGCTGCATCACTTTGAGAACTATGTATTTTTGTGACCAGCACCAGTGCAACATCGTACACGATACAATTTATCATCGTATTGCACACTATCCTGATGACCCTCATTCAGTATAAAAGTACATCACGTTATGCAGACGAACGTGAGCGACACAGCCCTGGCCGGAGCTCACAGAAGCAGTGCGTTCTGGAAGAGGGGATAGGCCGGTAAAATGGCTCCGCATAGACAGTCTACACTTAGTTAGCTTTCCTATTCGCTAAAACCAGATCCGGATAAAAACACTGACAATTGTTTCCTCTGAATAGTTTAACCATCAGAGACATGCAATTTCGAGTTATTGCACTGCTAACACACCTAACAGGAATACTTTGTGACCAGTAAAAATGACACTATGGCTGTGTCTCACCACTCCGCAAGAAAAAAAAAATACCTATTGACCTCGCTAAGTTGCCCGAACAGTCACGTTTGGGGAACGCATCTGTTGTTATTGGGGTTTTTGGGGGGCGCTAAAGCTCATTAAGGCTATCAAGCGCCCGGGGAACGCATCTGTCGAACGCCAATAAATACATAAACACCTCATTCGTAAAGTCAAACGGTCTCCGCTCGCGACATCCGCTGTCTTGGAATGCTGAATAAAATTACTGTGCATAATACGAATCGAGATTATGCCCCCGTGCGGCCGCTGTGACGCCACGTACGTGAGCAGGAGCAAGAACAACAGCCAGCAGGGAATAGTGGCGACTCACTCTGTCCCTCCGGTCACGCAAACAACCACACGTCCCATTCGGGCCGCCAGGAGATACGACTCCGCCACTGTGCAGCAAGAGAGGTACGGTGGCAAATGAATCTGCCACACGGCACCGCATGACATCACACGGCACCGCACCGCACCGCACGGCACGGCACCACACGCACACCAGCTGACACCACAGTCATTCCTGTGTTGAAACTGAGCACACCAAACGTGGTGACCGAACAATAGCACCCCGACCCCGTCCCCATCTCCGCCGCCACTTATCACATACTGGCTGACCCACGGGGCGGCCTGGTCAGCCCAGCAGAGACGGCAGAGAGCACTGCACTGGAGACCGCCCCTCCGAATACCGGCGACACTGTGCACCCAGACGGACACTGTGCATGGTGCGTGGTGACAGGGCTGGAGGAAGACCAACTGATGATGAATGGGCTGCCCATACGGCGGATCGCTCCCTGAGTTGGCAACTGGTGGCAGCGGTCCTCTGCGGGCTAGACCCGGTCCGGTCCAGTCCTTTACCAGGCAGACCTGGGGTCTGGTCCAGTCCTCTGCGGGCTAGACCCGGTCCGGTCCAGCCCTTTACCAGGCAGACCTGGGGTCTGGTCCAGTCCTCTGCGGGCTAGACCCGGCCGGTCCAGCCCTTTACCAGGCAGACCTGGGGTCTGGTCCAGTCCTCTGCGGGGCAGACCCGGTCCAGTCCTCTGCGGGGCAGACCCGGTCCGGTCCAGTCCTCTGCCAGGCAGACCCGGGGTCCGGTCCGGTCCAGTGACGGCTCACCGCTGGTCTGGTTGACAATGGACTGGCAGCTGATATGCGGCTCAGTTCTGTCCGCTTGTGTGGTCAGTTGACCCGGCCGAGCCACACTCCACTCGGCACGTGGGCCGCATGAGCCCTGCCCAGCTGACAGGCGGCACGGCGCCAGTTCCAGGAGGACGTCCTGTCAGTCAGTCCAGTGTCCAGGTATCTCCTCCATCCGACACGTGTCGCGCCCCGCTGCAGCCGGCGGAGACACGGCCAGCGCCGGCTGGCCGCCCTATCGAGCACCACACCGCTCTGCACTGCCACCCGCCGGTCACAGCGAGCACCACACCGCCCTGCACTGCCTCCCCCGCCGGTCACAGCGAGCAGCACACCGCCCTGCACTGCCTCCCCCGCCGGTCACCAACCGCCCTGTCAGCACCACACCGCTCTGTCCTACCGACCGCCGGTCACCGGTCACAGCGAGCACCACACAGCTCTGTTGTCCTGCCACCCGCCGGTCACAGCGAGCACCACACAGCTCTGTTGTCCTGCCGCCCGCCGTGCCGCCGGCAATCCACGGCTGCCCGGCCGGCTTAGTTCGAGACGCCGCCGCCAGTCAGCGCTAGTGGTGGTGGTTCAGCGAGAGCAGCACCGGCAGCAGACAGCCGGCGATCAGGCACATCGTCTCGGAGACGGAGAAATGTTTGTGCTCACCGCGCGACATGAATCTCTGGCAGGACATGTACCGTGGAGACGTAGAGGAAGGTGCCGGCACTGAACAGAAGACAGAGTCCCGTGGCGCTGGTGTCGGCCAGAGAGCCTCGCCGCCACCCTGGAACATACGGAGAGTCGGGACAGAGGTGAAGAAGGCGACACTGAACAACAGAGTCCCAGCAGCACAGTCAGGGAGTCAGTACAGAAATAAGGGGAGGGGGAGGCACTGAATAGAGCGTCAGTAGAGCGGCAAGGGCGGGCACTGAAAGAGCAGAGCCTCTCCGCCCTAACACAATACGGAACGGCCTAGTACACAGTGACGTGGGCAGGGGGTACCGAACAGGGCGTCAACATAGAGAGAAGGGGACGGGGGCATTGACCAGCAGCAGACAGAGCCTCATCGCCTCCCTGCAACACACAGAGTCAGCCCCGAGAGACGGGGGGGGCACTGAACAAGACTCGCTTCCCTTCAACACACAGAGTCCAGCCCGAGAGACGGGGGGGGGGCCACTGAACAAGACCCGCCGCCCTGCAACAACACAGAGTCAGCCCCAAGAGACGGGGGGGCACTGAAAAGACCTCGCTCCCTGCACACCAGGAGTCAGCCCCGAGAGCGGGGGGGCCCACTGAACAAGACTCGCCGCCTGCAACAACACGAGTCAGCCAGAAGACGGGGGGCACTGAACAAGACTCGCCGCCCTTGCAACACACGGGTCAGCCCCGGAGACGGGGGAGGCACTGAACAAGATCGCCGCCTGCAACCATCAGAGTCAGCCCGACAGAGCGGAGGGGGGGGCACTGAACAAACTCGGCGCCTGCAACACACAGAGTCAGCTCCCGAGAGCACGGGGGGGCATGAACAAACTTCGCCTCCCTGCAAAACACACGGAGTAGCCCCGAAGACGGGGGAAGGGACACTGAACAAGACTCGCGCCCTGCAATACGCAGAGCGTCAGCATCGACATAGGGGGGGGACACAACACAGCACAGACAAGACAGCTCGTACACAGGCCGTTTGCCTGCAGTGTCTGACGTCAGCACATAACACGCGTGACAGCCTGACGGTTCCCTCAGCACCGCCCCTGCCCCTCCTCCCCCCGCGCGTGTCGTACCTTTCCGATGCAGAAGAAGGTGAGCAGTGCCATGACCGGCGCGGACACGGAGAAGATGAGCAGGTGACGCCGCACACGGGCCCGCTCCAGACCCTCGTGCAGCAGAAACGTCACCAGGCCGAACGCCGCCGGCGCCTGTCCGGGATAGACAGTCAGCTCAGTCACATGGCCAGACCAGGAGACACGTCACCAGACCACACGGCCAGACCAGGGGACACGTCAACAGAC
>VOPJ01002293.1:0-13706 GCA_014673585.1 Semibalanus balanoides
GTTGACGAGCTATGACGAGAATAAATCGATACCGTTTAAACATCATCAGTTGATTGGTTGATGTTTTATAGGATGTAATGTTAATCAGAGGCTTGTGTAACACATTTTTTGGTGATATTGCCTTTGCGTTGGTGTTGCTTTGGTGTACGTTTTGCAGTCTCCAACGTTTAGTTGTACTGTTGTGTGAGCTTCTTGCAGTCTCCAGCCCATGTGTGCGCCAAAATAGTCTTCAGCTCGTGGTATTAGTGTTGTATGCGCTACTGCAGTTTCCAGCCCGTAGTGTTGCCGTTGTGTGCGCTGTGTTGCCGTTGTGTGAGCTACTGCAGTCTCCAGCCCGTGGTGTTAGCGTTGTGTTGTGTGCGCTCCTGCTGTCTCCAGGTTTTGGTGTTAGCGTTGTGTGTATTACTTCAGTCTCCAGGGGTTTAGTGTTAACGTTGTGTAAGCTACTGCAGTGCCTGTACCCGTGATGTTGTATTTTGTACATATCTGGTCTACTGGCAATGCTCTTCAGTTCCTTCTACAGCACACATCATTAAAATGATCGAGCACGTGCCGTTATCAAATTAAACAAAGTTTTCATGTAGGTACTAGGTATGCACATTGTAAAATGAATAGAAATATATAAATTCCTGTCAAACTTAGACAATGCTGATTCAGGAAATGGACGCACCACTAAAGAAAGCAAGGGATAGGTAGGTACTCATGGCAACAGCCCAACATTAAATGCAACTAATTCTTTTCAAATTGGAAATGAATACCTTCCTACTTTAGAACCACCCACTCAGTTCCCGACCCAGTAAGAGCGTTTTACTGGTAAGTGGTAATGGTGTTGATAGAATGCCTGGCATAACATTTAGCTGTCTCTCAACCTGTGTTATGTCACTCAATTTATCCCAGTCTTTGCATTACTATTGCCCCAAGTATTTGTGTCGCTAGATACTGACCCCTGAAAGAGTTGTTTGCATGATTTGCGCGCGAGAATGTGGTTATAGTTTTCTTTGCGCTATGTAATGTAAGCCATTTCCGGGACAGGATTATCGTTTCTGGATCGTTCTAATCCTAACCCCTGCAGTGTGGTTTTTGCACATACTGCAACTGCAGCTAGTGATATATTTTTTATTGTTGATTTGTATCATTGCATGCGAATTCTGGCCGTATTTTTGTTCAGCTGAATGTCGACATAGTCCACTCCATGTAGGTGTCTTACTGGTATTCACTATCCAACCTAGCTTACCAACCCACTGACCTGGCTATTCACCGAGTGAAGGACCTAACATGCCATGACCCCCAGTCCCCCCCTCGCCGCGGACCCTGCCACCGGAGTCCGCGTGTACCACGCCATGTTTTACAGCGACCCACGGCAGTTCTCCCGTCCCAACTCCGTGTTGGACCTCAGCAGTGCAAACCCTCCTTCCTCTCTCAGCTCGGAGGTGAACGGCCTCACCTCGCCGGCGCTGGCTGCTACATGAGACGCCGATTCCCATGCAGTGTAACTCGCTCCGGAGCCTTCCGGAGCCTGGTGAAGCCCGCGGAATGGTCCGACCTCCTCTAATTAGATGTCAGTTACCAGGCCGCTGCCACCATCCGAACCCTCATTATCGGTCCACTCCCTGCCGGACGCAGCGCTAATTCGGGACGCTCAGCTCAGCGCAATTAGACTGAATCACAGCCCGGCTGCGGAGCTCAATCCTGCACGGGAATGTCGGCAGTACGCTGCCGGACGGTTCAGCGGCCGACACTAGTACTCCGGCGGCGTTATTACGGTATGATGTTTCATTAGCCGAGCTAACGGTGCCCGTATGCTTACTCGGTCTGAGTTATGGACGCCGCGTGGCCTCTGCATGGGTTACGGACGCCGCGTGGCGCCCCCGGCAGAGGAAGACACGGGTCACCGGTCAGCAAACGGCACATTAACACGCCATCACCACCCTGGGCCCAACCTTACGGCAAACGGCACATCAACACGCCATCACCACCCTGGGCCCAACCTTACCAACACGTCATCACCACCCTGGGCCCAACCTTACGGCAACCTTACGGCAAACGCGCACATTAACACGCCATCACCACCCTGGGCCCAACCTTACGGCAAACGGCACATTAACACGCCATCACCACCCGGGGCCCAACCTTACCAAGTGACGTGAATGGCGCAAGAATGGCGTGCCGTGAATGCAGTGCTCAGAATGCTGCACTTATGTAACCATGGTGTTTGGTTCGTCCTGTCTCGTTGTCAGCATGGACTGGTCCGCGAGAGCGCTAGGCTGGTGATATGAATGTCCCCGGTTCGATCCCGGGAACCAGAGGTTTCCAGGCCAACGTACCAGTATGCCGCGCTCACCCATTCACAGCACTTGGTAAGACTGAGCTCTTGGTAAGATTGGGCCCTGGACCGGCCCAGCCAGCCGCCAAATACTGATGACGTCACGCCGACGCACTGACACCCAGCCAGCTGACGAGCCTGAGCTGACGTCACTGTGGAGCTGAGCTGCGACCTGGACTGACGCCACAATGTGCAGCCGTCTTGTGGCGTCTCAGTCTGTGACGCCTCAGTCTGTGACATCTCAGTCTGTGGCGTCTCAGTCTGTGGCGCCTCAGTCTGTGACGTATCAGTCTGTGACGTATCAGTCTGTGACATCTCAGTCTGTGACGTCTCAGTCTGTCCTCAGTCCGTCAAGTCTCAGTCGTTGAGCCCGTCATGTGGTGAAGCCTCGCTATGAGCCGCTGCACCGCCACCCACCAACACAGTGCTGAGCTAAGTCCTCAGTCGTTGAGCCCGTCCATGTGGTGAAGCCTCGCATGAGCGTTGCATCCGCCCACCCACACACAGTGCTGAGCTAAGTCTCAGTCGTTTGTGGGCCCGTTCATGTGTGAGCCTCGCTATGAAGCCGCTGCCACCGCCCCCACACCACACAATGCTGAGCTAAGTCTCAGTCGTTGAGGCCGCGTCCATGTGGTGAAGCCTCGCTATGAAGCCGCTGCACCGCCCATCCACACCAAACTGTGCTGAGCTAAAGTCTCAGTCGTTGAGCCCTCATGTGGTGAAGCCTCGCTATGACGCTGCAGCCGCCCACCACACCACACAGTGCTGAGCTAAGTCTCAGTCGTTGAGCCCGTCATGTGGTGAAGCCTCGCTATGAGCCGTTGCACCGCCCACCACACCACACAGTGCTGAGCTAAGTCTCAGTCGTTGAGCCCGTCATGTGGTGAAGCCTCGCTTATGAGCCGTTGCACCGCCCACACACCACCATGCTGAAGCTAAAGTCTCAGTCGTTGAGCCCGTCCCTGTGGTGAAGCCTCGCTATGAGCGTTGCACCGCCCACCACACCACACAGTGCTGAGCTAAGTTCCTCAGTCGTTGTGCCGTCATGTGGTGAAGCTCGCTATGAGGCCGCTGCACCGCCCAACACACCTAACACAGGCTGAGCTAAGTCTCAGTCGTTGGTCCGTCATGTGGTTGAAGCCCTCTGCTATGAGCCGTTTTGCACCGCCCACCACACCAACACAGTGCTGAGCTAAAGGTCTCAGTCGTTGTGTCCGTCATGTGGTGAAGCCCTCGCCTATGAGCCGTTGCACCCCCGGGCCCCCAACCACCACACAGGTGCTGAGCTAAGTCTCAGTCGTTGAGCCCGTCATGTGGTGAAGCCTCGCTATGATAGCCGTTGCACCGCCCACCACACACACAGTGCGAGCTAAGTCTCAGTCGTTGAGCCGTTATGTGGTGAAAGCCTCGCTATGAGCTCCGCTGCACCGCCCAACCGACACCAACAGTGCTGAGCTAAGTCTCAGTCGTTGTGTCCGTCAATGTGGTGAAAGCCTCGCTATGAGGCCGTTGCACCGCCCACCACACCAACACAGTTGCTGAGCTAGTTCTCAGCCGTTGTGTCCGTCATGTGGTGAAGCCTTCGCTAATGAGCCGTTGCACCGCCCACCACAACCGACACGTGCCTGAGCTAAAGGTTCAGTCGTTGTGTCGTCATGTGGTGAAGCCTCGCTATGAGCCGTTGCACCGCCCACACACCACACAGTGCTGAGCTAAGTCTCAGTCGTTGGTCCGTCATGTTTGGTGAAGCTCGCTATGAGCCGCTGCACTGCCCACCACACCCACAGTGCTGAAGCGTAGTCTCGTCGTTGAAGCCCGTTCAATGTGGTTGAACCTCGCTATGACCGTTGCACCGCCCACCACAACCGACACAGTGCTTGAGCTAAGTCTCAAGTCGATTGAGCCCGTCAATGTGTGAAGGCCTCGCTATGAGCCGCTGCAACCGCCCACCACACCACACAGTGCTGAGCTAACTCTCAGTCGTTGATTCCGTCATGTGGTGAAAGCCTCGCTATGAGCCGCTGCACCGCCCACCACGCCCAACACAGTGCTGAGCTAAAGTCTCAGTCGTTGTGCCCGTCATGTGGTGAGCTCGCTATGAGCCGCTGCACCGCCACACACCACACAGTGCTGGAGGCTAAGTCTAGTCGGTTGAGCCCGTCATGGTGGTGAAGCCTCGCTATGGAGCCGCTGCATCGCCCACCACACCACACAGTGCTGAGCTAAAGTCTCAGTCGTTGAGCCCGTCATGTGGTGAACCTCGCTATGAGCCGCTGCAGCGCCCACCAACCACACAGTGCTGTTTTAGCTAAAGTCCTCAGTCGTTGAGCCCGTCATGTGGTGAAAGCCTCTGCTTGAGCCCGCTGCACTGCCCCACACACACAACAGCTGCTGAGCTAAAGTCCAGTCGTTGAGCCCCCGGTCATGTGGTGAAGCCTCCGCCTATGAGCCGCTGCACCGCCACCCACACCACACAGTGCTGAGCTAAGTCTCAGTCGTTGTGCCCGTCAGTGGTGAATGCCTCGCTAATAGCCGCTGCACCGCCACCACACCACACAGTGCTGACAGTCTCAGTCGTTGAAGCCCGTCATGTGGGAAAGCCTCGCATGAGCCGCTGCACCGCCAACCACACCACACAGTGCTGAGCTAAGTCTCAGTCGTTGAGCCCGTCATGTGGTGAAGCCTCGCTATGAGCCGCTGCACCGCCCCCACACCCACACAGTGCTGAGCTAAGTCTCAGTCGTTGTAGCCCGTTTTCATGTGGTGAAGCCTCGCTATTAGCCGCTGCAACCGCCACACCACACCACACAGTGCTGAGCTAAGTCTCAGTCGTTGTGCCCGTCATGTGGTGAAGCCTCGCTATGAGCCGCTGCACTGCCCACCACACCACACAGTGTGAGCTACAGTTCTCAGTGTTTGAGCCCGTTCCATGTGGTGAAGCCTCGCTATGAGCCGCTGCAACTTGCCCCACCACACCACACAGTGCTAAGCTAAGTCTCAGTCGTTGAAGCCCGTCATGTGGTGAAGCCTCGCTATGAAGCCGCTGCACCGCCCACCACACCACACAGTGCTGAAGCTAAGTCTCAGTCGTTGAGCCCGTCATGTGGTGAAGCCTCGCTATGAGCCGCGCACCGCCCACCACACCACACAGTGCTGAAGCTAAAGTTCAGTCGTTGAGCCCGTCATGGTGGTGAAGCCTCGCTATGAAGCCGTTGCACGCCACCACACCACACAGTGCTGAGCTAAGTCTCATCGTTGAGCCGTCATGTGGTGAAGCCTCGCTATGAGCCCTGCACCGCCCACACACCACACAGTGCCTGAGCTAAGTCTCAGTCGTTGAGCCCGTCATGTGTGAAGCCTCGCTCATGAAGCTGCCTTGCACCCCCACCACACACACATGTGGCTTGAGCTAAGTCCAGTCGTTGAGCCCGTTCTGTTGGTGAAGCCTCGCTATAGAGCCGCTGCACCACCCACCACACCGACACAGTGCTGAGCTAAGTCTCAAGTCGTTGTGCCGTAATGTGATGAGCCTCGCTATGAGCCGCTGCACGCCAACCACACCAAACACAGTGCTGAGCTTAGTCTCAGTCGTTGTGTCCGTCATGTGGGTGAAGCTCGCTATGAGCCGCTGCCCGCCCACCACACCACACATGCTGAGCTAAGTCCTCATCGTTGAGCCCGTCATGTGGTGAGAGCATCCTATGAGCCGTTGCACCGGCCCACCACACCACACAATGCTGAAAGCCTAAATCTCAGTTCGTTGAGCCCGTCATAGTGGTGAAAGCCTCGCTTAATGAGCCGTTGCATCCCGCCACCACACAACACAGTGCTGAGCTAAGTCTCGTCCGTTGAGCCCGTCATGTGGTGAAGCCTCGCTATGAGCCGCTCACCGCCCACCACACCACAAGTGCTGAGGCTAAGTCCTCAGTCGTTGAGCCCGTCCATGTGTGAAGCCTCGCTATGAGCCCTTGCAACGCCCACCAACCACACAGTGCTGAGATAAGTCTCAGTTCGTTGAGCCCGTCATGTGGTGAAGCCTCCGCTATAGCCGCTGCACCGCCACCACACCACACAGTGCTGAGCCAAGTCTCAGTCGTTGACCCGGTCAGTGGTGAAGCTCGGCTATGAGCCGCTGACACCGCCAACCACAGCCACACAGTGCTGAGCTAAGTCTCAGTGTTGAGCCGTCATGTGGTGCAGCCTCGCTATGAGCCGCTGCACCGCCCACCACACCAACACAGTTGGCTGAGCTAAGTCTCAGTCGGTTTGAGCCCGTATGTGGGTGAAGCCTCGCTATGAGCCGTTGCACCGCCCGACCACACCACACAGTGTTTTCTGAGCTAAGTCTCAGTCGTTGAGCCCGTCCATGTGGTGAAGCCTCGCTATGAGCCGCTGCACCGCCCACCCACACAAACACAGTGCTGAAGCTAGAAGTCTCAGTCGTTTGAGCCCGTCATGTGGTGAAAGCCTCGCTTATGAGCCCGCTGCACCGCACCACACCACAACAGTGCTGAGCTAAGTCTCAGTCGTTGAGCCGTCATTGGTGAAGCCTCGCTATGAGCCGCTGCACCGCCCACCACACACACAATGCTGAGCTAAGTCTCAGTCGTTGAGCCCGTCATGTGGTTAAGCCCTCGCTATGAGCCGTTGCACCGCCCACCACACACACAGTGCTGAGCTAAGTCCTCAGTCTTGAGACCGTCAATGTGGTGAAAGCCTCGCCTATGAAGCCGCTTGCACCGCCCACCACACCACACAGTGCTGACTAAGATCTCAGTCGTTGAGCCCGTCATGTGGGTGAAGCCTCGCTATGAGCCGCTGCAAGCCGCCACCACACCAACAGTGCTAGCTAAGTCCGTCGTTGAGCCCGTCATGTGGTAAGCCTCGCTTGAGCCGCTGCACCGCCCACCATCACCACACAGTGCTGAGCTAAGTCTCAGTCGTTGAGCCCGTCATGTGGTGAAGCTCGCTATGAGCCTGACGCCCACCACACACACAGTGGGCTTGAGCTAAGTCTCAGTCGTTTAAGCCCGGTCATGTGGTGAAGCCTCGCTAATGAGCCGCTGCAACCGCCACCAACCACAACAGTGCTGAGCTAAGTCTCAGTCGTTGAGCCCGTCATGTGGTGAAGCCTCGCTATGAGCCGCTGCACCGCCCACCACACCACACAGTGCTGAGCTATAGGTGCAGTACCTCTGCCAGCCGAGAGCTCCACTCAGGTGTTTGCCGAGCAGCCCATACAATGGTGAATGGCGGTGACGAAACCATTGTAGTATTGGTCAAGGACGGTCATGTTTTATGTATGGGATCCATTGGTCATGGTTCCAGGTTCAGTGACACATCGGGCGTGCTCTCCTCCTTTCTCGACGTGGAGACGGACTGTGAGGTCTGTTTTGGGTGGGGGCAGGCTGACTGGTGATTGTCTCGAGCATTTCAAGCTTGTCTCGGATATCTTAGACTTGTTTGGGGTACAGACAGACAGTCTCGGGGTTGTCTATGGATGGCGACAGACAGTCGTAGGCATGCCTCGGGTATTTGAGACTTATCTCGGATATCTGAGGTTTGTCTCGGGAATGAGACAGACAGTCTGAGGCCTTATAATTATAAGCGGTAGGAGGCAGCCTGTCCGCTGCTTTTAGCCTGCGTGGCGCGTTACAGCTCACAGCTCAGCAGGACAGGATGGTAACGATAGCCGCTGACCGCCCGACAACGGAGGAGTGAAAGCAGCCATAGAGACACGCACAGGGCGGGGTGCCGAGTTCGCTGGGCGGGGCATCTCCAGCTGGCGGCTTCAGTGGTAACGCAGCTCAGCGAAAGCAACGTTCTCTCTTTGTGAAAAGATTGATGACGTGCGCCTCAGAAATAAAGGTAAAGGGTTAAGTGTTTAGCTGGGTTGTGTGGTAAATTTTCGAATTGATTACTGCAAAATTGAAGACAAAACGTGCGTGTTTATATTGCTATTAAGTTAAAACATGAGATATGAATATATTGTGGAATAAATAATCACGTTACACCCAAGCGCGGATACGGAGCGGCATATGTCTGCAATGTGTGTCTGTGTGTCTGTTGTGTGGCTCGATCCGTACGTTTAGTGTCCGGAAGGGCTACCTTTGTCTGCAGTCTGCACCTGTTATGTGTCTGTGTGTCTGTTGTGTGGCTCGATCCGTACGTTCATCTTGTCACAGAGCGGCTATGCTATGTATGCATATTGTCTGTGCATGTATGTCTGTTGTACTATCCGCCCCGTGCGATGAGTCTCAGTGATCCTCGTATAGCCACAGAGTCTATGAGTTTCTCACAGACAGCTACCGTGTAACCGTGCGCCGCGTGGTCCCCAGCGCACCGTTTTCTGGACTCGGCCGACCTGACGGCGTCCGAGTTGGCAGCGCTGGTCGCCGCGCTACTAGTGGCCGCGGTCTGTATCGGACTCGCTATCGGCGCCTTCATGTACTTCAGACTGAGGAGGAAGATGGACCCACTGAGGGAGAGGCTCCACCGCAGAGAGGCTGGTCAGTAGGGTGATATACAGGGAGGGGACGGGACTGTTCACTGTTCAGCAGGAGATAGGGGAAGGGGAGGGGTGGCATATCATTCCTGTTGCCAGCGCCATCTGTGTCGTTTTGATGCTGCCACCTGGCGGCCGGTGGATGAAACCACAACCGACAGACGTTACAATGTGCCTGATCTCACTCAGACGCGTCACTCCTGGAGAGGGTGCAATTCGTGAGCTATCTAACCTGGGGAGGGTGCAGTGTGTGACCCGTCTGAACTCTAACCCCACAGACCCGTCTGACCGTGAGAGGGTACTGTTCGTGAACCGTATGGTACCCTACAGACCCATCAGACCTGAAGAGGGTGCAGTTCGTGACTCGTATGATACCCCACAGACCCGTCATACCTGGAGAGGGTACATTTTGTGACCCGTATGGTACCCCACAGACCCGTCAGACCTGGAGAGGGTGCAGTTCTTGACTCGGCTGCGCGCCCTGCGGCCTGAGACGGAGACCTTCCTGAGCCTTCTGACGGAGCCGCGGCCCACCAGCCGGTACTCGACAGAGAACGGCACGGGACGCAGCAGCGGGAACACTCTCAGGTGAGTCGGGGGTGGTCAGTGGAGCAGTGATACCCGGTGGAGCTGTGAGGTGATGAGAAGGGCAGGAGCAGCGGCAGGGGCATGGGCATGGGCATGGGCATGGGCAGGGGCAGGGGCAGGGGCAGGGGCAGGGGCAGGGGCAGGGGCAGGGGCAGGGGAAGGGGAAGGGGCAGGGGCAGGGGGCAGGGGCAGGGGCACGGGGTCAGGGGGCAGGGGCAGGGGCAAGGGGCAGGGCAGAGGCAGAGGGCAGAGGCAGTAGGCAGAGGCAGGGCAGAGCAGAGCAGAGGCAGAGGCAGAGGCAAGAGGCAGTTGGCCGAGGCCGAGGCCGAGGCGAGGCCCGAGGCCGAGGCCGAGGCCGAGGCAGAGGCAGAGGCAGAGGCAGAGGCAGAGGCAGAGGCAGAGGCCGAGGCCGAGGCAGAGGCAGAGGCAGAGGCAGAGGCAGAGGCAGAGGCAGAGGCAGAGGCAGAGGCAGAGGCAGAGTCTAGGTCAGATGGGTTTGTGGTTGGGTTCCAGTTGTATTTCGACTGAGTGAATCGTCGACGTAAAATATTTCCCTGTTGAATATCCGCGTGTGTTTGTGCGTCCTGGGTTTGTGTACTGTGCACAAACACAGCTGACCTGCGGTCAATCTTGCCGTCTGACAGGACCAGCCAGCCGTCGTCTGCTGACAGCAGGGCCAGTCAGCAGGACCTGCGCCGGCTGCTGACGCTGCTGGGCAGCCGCGATCAGCAGCTGGGTCAGCCGCCAGCCGACTGGCAGCGGCTGCTGAGCTGGGCGGAGCGGCTGCTGAGGAAACAACGGCAGCACAAACTCAGCAGCAAGGTCAGTCGGCTGCTGACGCGTACTCAGCTGTCTGGTGCCACGTTTAGTCGGGGATACCTAGCTAGAATGTGATGCCCATGGGTGTAACTTAAATGCAAAGGGGGTTGTAGCTACAACCCCAATCATTTGGGAAATTAACATTACGCCTATGACGAGATGTGGTACAAATGGGCTCTTAACAACTAAGTGCAAACTGCAACCCCAATGGTTTTCAAAAAGTTTTGCCTCTGGTGATACCTATATAGTGGGTAGAATATCGGTCCTTAATTTGCTAATCATACGATGGACTGGACGGACATATTGGGAACCGGAACAGAGAGTAAATACAGTGGTCAGTGACATACAGTTTTGACTGCTCAACTGAAGCCCTCTCCCTCCTGCCTGACACCCTGACCGCAGGGATGGACCACTGACCTGACAGCTGTACTGACCTCAGTGACCTGACAGCTGTTCTGACCTCAGTGACCTGACAGCTGTACTGACCTCAGTGACCTGACAGCTGTACTCAGTGACCTGACAGCTGTACTGACCTGAGTGAAATAGAAAAAGCTGCCCTGACTCAGGTGACCTGACAGCTGTACTGACCTCAGTGACACTGACAGCTGAACTGACCTCAGTGAATAGAAACAAAGCCGTGCTGACCTCAGTGAAGACAGCTTACTGAAACGCTCAGTGACCTGCCAGCTGTACTCGAACCTCAGTGACCTGACAGCTGCACTGATCTAGTGACCTGACAGCTGTAACTAAGCATCACAGATAGATAGCTGTACTGACCTCCACGTGAGCCTACAGCTGTACTGACAATGCAGTGACCTGACAGCTGAACTGACCAGTACCTGACAGCTGTACTGACCTCAGTGACCTGACAGCTGTATGACCTCAAGTGAACCTGAACACTGTACTGACCTCAGTGACTGAGCAGCTGTACTGACCTCAGTGGACGCTGACGTTGTACTGATCAGTGAAACTGACAGCTGAACTGACCCTCAGTTGACTGACAGCTTTGCACTGACCTCAGTGACCTGACATGCTGTGCTGACCTCAGTGACCTGGACAGTGTGCTGACCTGAGTGACTGGACAGCTGTACTGTCCGTCAGTGACCTGACAGCTTGTGCTGACCTCAGTGACCTGACAGCTAACTGACCTCTCTGCCGTGTCCGCAGGGTGTCGGCGCGGCGCCACACATAGAGTACCTGGCCCGCTCGGTCACCCCAGGCTCCCGGCGGCCGCGCTCCGCTGCTCCCCTCCGACCCCACACCAGCGCCGGCGGCTCCTTCTTCAGCCTCACGCAGACGGTGATAGAAGAGGAGGACGAGCCTCCCGGGCTCAGCAGTCTGCCGCCGGCTGGGGCTCGGGGTCTTCGCACACCGCGCCGGGCAGCGCCCCACGGCCGCCGCCGGGCCGGCAGCCGCCGCTGGCGGATCCCCGGCCGGCGCCGTACTGAACAGTGCGCCCGGTGTCCTGGCTGGGCCGGCCGTGTTCGTACACAAGGTGAACGGCGGGCAGGGCGCCGTATGGGGCCGGCCCGGCTCCTCTGCTACAGTCGGCAGCGTCCGCCCCGGGTCCTCGGCCACCGCCCGGCCCGGCTCGGCGCCGCTCTCCGCCGCGCCCTCTGGCGGCGTGTCGGCGCAGATGGCGCTGCCGTCGGCGGCCGTGTCCAGGGCTGGCTCCAGTCTGCGGCCGGCCACCGCCGAGCCGCGTCCCACCTACCGGGACTGGCCACTGGACCGTCTACGACACCTCAGTCAGACTGGCGCCCGGCCCCGCCCCCGCCGCAGCAGCGCCAACTGGGCCGGCGGTGGCGGCGGTGGCGGCGGTGGCGGCGGTGGCGGCGGTGGCGGCGGCGGTGGCGGCGGCGGCGGTGGCGGCGGTGGCGGCGGTGGCGGCGGTGGGGTCAGCAGTAGCGGCGGACTGACTCGGATCTCGGTGGGCAGTGCAGCGCCGCTGCTGTGGCCGGCCCGCTCAGACGACGGCGGCCTACACAGTGACGTACTGGAGCAGGACGGCGCGAGCTTCGGAGGTCGCTACCTGCACCCGCAGGACCTCAGCACCGTACTGTAGGCAGGGCGGGATACAGAACTGTGCCCTCAGGACAGGACACAGGATCGTCACACCCGCAGGACGTCAGTGCCTCGCTGTGTTGTTCTCCACCCAGTGCAGAACCTCAGTACCACGCTGTGCTGTCAGGTCAGGAATTCTTTGTCCCTGCCACAGTACCTGCTATCACAAAGGTATCGGAATATGATAGAAAGGATGATGCGATGATAGGATGACAGGAATGTAATGTGCCTTGTGCTGCCGAAAATACCCGGGTATGATGCGTCTTCCGTTTGTCGATTGATAGGTGCAGATGTGAGCCTGTTCCGAGGGCGTCAGGGTGGCACAGGGGTAACATGTCTGCTTTATGTGCCAGGGACCAGGGTTCGGTTCCCCGACGGGTGTGACGTGTGATGTGTGATCCGGCCAACGAAAGCCAGCGACGCCAGCGCCGCCTGTGTGGCGGCCGGCAAGCTCTAGTCGCGTAGAAGTCCGTGCATGTCGCTGGTGAGGGTGGGATTGGCGGGACGGCTCGCCGCCGCGGTGTCTAGTGAAGTAGAAATCCGCTGTGTCGGAGAGCTCAGCGGCAGCACAGTGCCAACCGAAGAGCTCCGCCATTATTGCCCGTTATGAGATTCGGTGGACAACCTATTTTAACCCGTCGGCTCATTTTTGGATGGTCATTTAACAAACTGTAGATATGATAATTTGCATCCATTTGGGCTAAAATCACACCAAGGTGTCGGCATTTAGCCCAATCGGATTAAATTATCATATCTAGTTTGTTAAATGACCATTCAAAAATGAGCCAACGGGTTAAACTGGGATAAACATACCACTGGTGGACTTGAGTGCGACTTGGTAATGGTGTGTAACGTATTGGAATATCCACGTGTATGGTCGTTTATGCAATACAGCTCGTCGATGCTCAATACGAATTTGTGGTAGACTCTGGCCGGGTACCGGGTCTGCCAGGAGGACACATCCGGACCTGCAGTGCCCCTGCCTGTGCGGGGCCCACCTCATCTCGCTGAGGAACATAGGCGGCCAGTCTGATCAACTACAACGCGACGGGTGGCCGGTCCCTCCATAGACGCTCGGCAGTAGCCGAGGCTGAGAGCGGCAAAAAAACAACAGTTTGCGTCCAATAATACCTCCCTTTGTAGTGAAGTGTGTTGGCATTGTGAAACGCATGCCGAAATGGAATAGATCTGCCGAAGATGAGACCAAGAATAATACGAGCGAAATGGGCCATAACACCTCTCTCACCTCCCATCTCAGCATCCCAGCTGCCGCCAGTACCGGCCGAACATAGGACGTCGCGCTGCAGTCACACATCCCTAACAACCCACCAATCACCTACACAGCACACACCCAACACGCTCCCCACACCCTCTCCACGCATCTCCCCGCCTCCGCCGGCGACCGAA
>VOPJ01002294.1:0-13706 GCA_014673585.1 Semibalanus balanoides
CCAACTTGCTGGATTAAGCCATTCTTCATAACCACAACTCGATCCGCCAAGGTCATTGCCTCAATTTGGTCATGGGTTACATAGATAGTGGTAACTTTTAACTCGTGCTGTAGGTTTTTGATTTGCGCTCTTGTCGAAACCCGCAACTTAGCATCTAGGTTTGATAGTGGTTCATCCATCAAAAACACGCTTGGCTCACGAACAATAGCTCTCGCTAACGCCACACGCTGACGTTGGCCACCTGAAAGTTCTGCTGGCTTACGGTGTAGGAAGTCAACTAACTCCGAACGCTCTGCCGCTTGCATGACTTTCTCGTCATGAATAGCTGGGTCTATCTTGCGTACTCTTAACGGAAAGCGAATATTTTCATACACATTCATATTCGGATATAAACCATAGGATTGAAACACCATCGCGATGTCTCTGTCTTTTGGCTCAAGGTTATTCACTACCTTGCCATCTATGGTAATCTCACCATCGGTGATGCTCTCCAAGCCAGCAATCATTCGCATCGTAGTCGTTTTGCCACAGCCAGACGGCCCCAGTAATACTAAGAACTCTCTGTCGGCAATTGTTAGGTTAAAGTTATCAACCCCTACAAAGCTACCCCAGCGCTTACAAATGCCTTTTAGTTTGATCTCAGCCATGTTTCTCCTACTTTCCTTAATTCTGAATTCGAATTTTGAGGACGTCGTTTATTAACTATTTTATTCTGTCGCATCACCGCTGAAAAAGGCTTACCCTATCGCTAAATTCTATTGCTTCAGGATATCTATGTGAGCTATTAAAGTAAGCTTCCAATTCAACATCGAATTGGTAAGACTACTAAGTTATTCCTCACCCAAACCTGACCATTTTTTGCTAACAGTAGTCAAGAATAAAAGCAAGAGGTTCAACTAAAAGCTAACAATTTGTAATGTGACAATAAATATCTTGCCATTTATTGCATACGAATGCAAACTGTTTTTTATACAAATTATCGAATAGCATAATCAAGCACACACTCACTACAGGAGCTTTGACTAAAATGAGTACATATGAGCAAATAAAAAATAAAACATTTGAACAACTGCAACAGCTTAGCCAAGATATCAATGTAGAAACCTGCTATCACAGTGATGCAAAAATGGTGGGGGCTGCCACCCCTTTTATGAAAGTTGAAGGCCACATCCGCAAGCGATAGCTGATATTTGGCAGCAATTAAAAACGGCCCTACCTGAAATATGGAACGTCGGACGCGATATTGTCGCTGGTGAGAGCAAAGCTGATAGTCCGCGTTTCAAGCAGAACTAACGGGTCGCACATTGGTCCGCCAGCATGGGATGGCTACCAAGGCACATTTAAACAGGACCTTTGTGGTATCTCCAGCCACTTCTCATGGCGTTGTTACCTATCTTACGCAGCTGTGAAGTCATTCTATTATCGATGGCAAGATTGCTCACTCCTATGTGCTGTTTGACTTACTAGACCTGATGCGTCAAGCCAACGTATGGCCACTGATGCCCTCTGTCGGTGCAGAATCCATGTGGCAAAACCCTGTCCAGCAATGACGGTGTTAACTTGAATACTGTGAATCCTGAGGCTGGTCAAACTGCTTTTGATACTGTGATAGCAATGCATACTGCCTTGCACAGCTTTGATGGCAAAGATCTAGATAGCATGAAGCACAGTCAGTATTGGGCAGTAAAATTTCATGTGGTATGGAAACGCAGCAGGAATCGGGATCTACAGAGGCATGTCGGGGTTTCGCGCACACCACCAAATCCATTCCTATTGGCTTTCCTGATCGCGATGGTTCTGGGCATTTACGTCCGTATTGGGAGATGGCAATTATGTCGTCACTGGTGCTGGCCATCAGTCATCGGGAACCCGATAATGGGAGAAATGGCTAGGATATTCCAGGAACCGGAAAAACGATCTGAGATGCGGGTTATGGTATTTCATCGGCCTCGTAATGGACAGATAGCCGAAAATTGGGGTGCCAATCGATATTATTCATAATGTTAAGGTTAGTAGTTATGTATGCTAGACTTAAGCATCTTCGCGGCAACCCTGCTCTCAATCTGCCCGAAGGTTATGGTCAGAGCTAATGAAAATAATTGATGCGCATCACCATCTATGGTGCCCTGAATCCGATCCGCTAGGCATCGGTTATATCTGGTTGAAGAAGATTGGGGCGATAAAGCCTTTTGGAGACCCAACGACTATTCAGCGAGATTATTTTGCTGCTGAATTTATCGCTGAGCCAAGCCAACATAAGATTATTGGCTCTGTGCATGTACAAGCAGATGGTGCTATTGCCGACCCAGTACAAGAATCTGTCTGGCTAGAACAGCATGCCGATGAACAACAACTGCCTTTAGTACACGTTGGATTTGTAGATCTAACCGCAGCTAATGCCGAGAAAACTCTGCTGCGCTACCTTGAGCTAGCTAACTTCAGAGGCGGCTCGTAATATTTTAGCAGACAAGCCGGAAATCAGTTTTTACCCTGTACGATTATTTGCACAATCAACAATAGGCAGCGAATAATTTCAGTTTATTAGCCGAGCACCACTGCAGAGCTTTGACCTATCACTTTACCCTGAGCAATGCACCTTGCTGCGAGTTTCTTGCATCACCCTAACGTAAGCCGGTAAAGTTATTGATCACGTCAGGTAGCCCCATACGATCCAAACCAAAGGTCCGGACTTCAACGCTGGCAGGAAGGTATGGCTGCACTAGCAGCGCTCCCTCATTGTCATGTCAAACTCTCCGGCTTTGGCATGTTTGATCCAGCAATGGTCAACGACCAGCATTCAACCGATCTTTGACCACCTCTGGGAGTCCTTTGGCGCGGAACGCATCATGTTCGGCAGCAACTACCCTGTTGATAAGCTGATGAAAAGCTATGATGAAATAGTCGACTCGATTGTCAGTTGCGCTCGTAAGCTACAGTTGGATGATCAACAGATTCTGCATTGTTTTTTGACAATGCCAAACGGCTTTTTATCGAATTTGAGCTTTTAGAGATGTAGAGCCCATTGAGGGAAATATTGAGAGAAATATGCTGTCATGGATTTGCGAGAACTAGCCTCTTGATCTATTTGATCCAGTACAGAGGGTAGATTTGATAGCATTCGCAGCCGTTATGGTTATATTTTAGCGGATTTGCGCACAATCAACTTAGCCTCCATCACACGATGAACTGGCTTCACGATATTGTCTTTCATTTGTTGTAACAGTATCTCTGCTGCCGCTTCTACCATATCATCTAACGGCTGAGCTACTGTGGTCAAACTGTAGCCGCCCCAGCTAGACTCAGGGACATTATCAAACCCAACAATCGCGATATCTTCTGGCACCCGAAGCTTGAACTCATCACGAACCACATCCATGACTGCAAATGCCATATGATCATTAGCAAACGAAAATCGCATCTGGGTAGGGTTTACTAGCAAGGATTTCTCTGGCGGCATCCGCGGCGGCGGCAAAGCGATATTTGCCCACTGCCTTTGACCATAATGGCACCCCTGCTGCTGACAAACCTGCTTTAAAACCACGCTCACGATCTTGGTTGGTAGACGAGTTAACATTCCCTGCGATAAAACTAATACGTTTATGCCCAGCTTGAACCAGCTTGTCCGCTACTAATCTTCCACCCGCTTCGTTATCTGAAGTGACTGTGCTCGCTTTGACTTGCGGTACATATCGATTAAACAACACAACTGGCACACCAATCTTGGCGCACTCTTCGGCAATATGTGAGGACAGCGTTACTTGAAGCCAGCACCACACCCATCTATTTGATATTGCAAGATCTGTTCTATACGCGCAATCTTGTCTACACCGACTCTGCCATAAAAAGCAGCACAATGATAACCACATCAGCCTTGTAGAGCCTGCGGACAGCCTTTGAATCATCAGGGAATAGAAATGGTTTTATAAATAAGCAACCACGACACCCACTATTTTGGACTGACCACTAATCAGTGACCGCGCAATAATGTTGGGTCGATAACTTAACTCACGCGCCGCGGCCATCACTTTCTCCCTTGTTGCTGGCGCAACACTAGCACCGGGAGTAAACGTGCGGCTCACTGCGGACTGAGAGACTTTTGCTAATTTTGCCACTTGTGTAGAGGTAACTGCGTTCTTTTTCATCAAGCTAAAATACATAGTTGTAACTGAGTAGATTCTCTTTCCAGAATAAACAATCTGCACTGCTATCACTAACTTTGCCGGCCAATAGGTCATAATATTTTAGATCCTGAATAGGCCATTTGAGAGCAAACTAGACAGTGATAAGATAATTTGACGGAGGAAACGGCTACTTATCATGATTGCCGGCAGCACTGCGCTGTCGTCAATTAAGCATCGCAACAATATCGCAAGTAATGACGAATAGGTAACCCGCGATAATTAAATAATAAATCCCAGGAGATTCAATGAGTAAGTTCACAAAAAACGCCCTAGCCATGAGCATAGGGATATTACTAACAAGCGAGACAAACTAGCACCGTTTCTGCACAAGACTATAGCAACTGATCATCTTTCGGGCGATCAGCTTGGCAAGACGGTGACAATTCCCTGCGATCCTGGGCGCTCTAGGACTAGATGGTGTACCATCAAGTTCACGGCCTTATATTCACAATCGAAGGCAACCTGAGGTATTATATGAATCCTTACCCAGAGATCTTAGGCGAAAATCTAGGTTATAGCAATCTTGGCCCCTCTCAGCCAGCTGCTTTCTGGCCATTTCCTGCACCAACTGCAGGGCTAAATTATGCGGTAGGCGGATATCTAGCCGAGAATGTATATAATCAATCGCAGCCCAAACGGTTGCTATTGACTCCTCCCGCTTGCTTTAAATTCAGAAACCTCTATTCCTATGATGGTTAATGAACGGCTTTCTGGTAGGAAGAAAAATGCCTCGAGTGTAACTAAAACGCCCTAAGTCGTTATTAGCTCTGGAGGCAATGACGTCAAAGCATCTGCTAATAGTGGACTTTGACAAGAGTGATCCAACAAACCCAATCCCAGAGGGTTATAACATAATGGATTCCGCCGAAATCGCTTCTAACATGACGACTGCCGCTGATTTCACAGCATCAGGAGCAGGCGCACTAACTGCCGCTGGTGCAGGATTGGTAATCGTTCCTAATCTTCCTAACATAGGTCGACCATAACCAGAAAAACCAGCAATCCAATGCAAATGTTGCACAGGCAGTTTTTGGCGCAGCGCTGCTGATTTTACAAATGGCATAGACACTGAAGCGACTAAATGTCTATAACGCCTCTTCTTTGCAGAAAAGCTTAACGCCATTGGCGGTGATGTCATTATGCCGGACTTTAATTCCTTCTTTGCGGATATGGTAGCCAATCCAACAGAATTTGGACTTGCAGATATTGATCATCTCAACAGTTTTGTTACATGCAACAGAATGTTTCCTCAATATATTGTGCTGAAGAATCCAGATCAAGGCTTCAAACACCACAAACTTGGTTCTCAGAAATCATTCGCTCTACTTTTTAACGATGGGCATCCACCCACTATTGCTGGCTCAACAGCTGCTGCTGACTTAATCCAAAGCACCTTAGATGCCCCTAAATCTGTGGCGACTATTGCAAAATTCTCGACTACTCCCGCTCGTAAGCAAGTAGATGTCATCACTCAAGAGTTACGTGAGCGCCATAATACGGCCAACCGTAGCAATGCTGTGATTACCGATTTGCGTTATGAGCAAAGCGAAAACAGCAATCAAAAGATACTTGGTGCCACTCTGGGTGCTGTCAAAGTATTTTCTGACAAGCTAGAAGCAGGTGCCGCTCTAGGCTATAACCATATGGATGTCAGCAGTGGCGATCAACAGTGGTATGAATTTTTGAAGCAATAACATATCACCTAAATTTCTTTGCTAAAACCAATGTTGGTAAAGTCTATTGTCAGCGTGTTGCCGGTGCGAACTTCCAAACTATGATTCAATTGACAGAAAAACCGCCATTTTAAGCGCAACCAAATCTAACAAAGGTAGCACTAAAGGCAGCGATATTGGTGTGACTGTTGAAGTCGGCAGTAACGTTAAAAACAGCAGTAAATGGGAAATCACACCATTTGCCCAACTGGATTATCACAAAAGTAAAGTTGATGGCTACAGCGAATCGGGTACTGACTATACCGGCGTAACTTACGGTGACATCGATCACACCAGCGCTAAAGCTTCTGTCGGTGTGCGCTCCTCTACTGACAGAGAAATCATGGGTGGCAATGTAAACTTCTGGGGCGAAGCCAGATATGAGAAAGACTGGGATTCAGACATAAGCAGTGTCAACATTACTCGCATCAAACGGAGTTGGTGGCTTTACAGTGGCTCCAAGCTCACAAAGACGAGAGTATCGTGTTATCGGCGGGCTTAAGTTATGCTAAGAAAAACACTACTATCGGCGGTTTTATCACCACTGAATTGGATAGTGATAACTCAACTATCGGCGGCGGTATGCAGATAGAATACAAGTTCTAATCTGGCTGCTACAACGCTATTTGACTTGATGCGTCCCAAGCCGCATCAAGTTTTATAGCTTTCAATAGATTGAGAGCAATAGACACAAAGCCAAAAGACTCAGCTAATACTGATTCAATGTAAACAATCGGCGGTTTTATAGAGCCTAGTTGGCATATGGAAAATGAGGCGCAACGAGAAGATGGCCCACCCGAAGGGATTCGAACCCCTGACCTTTGCCTTCGGAGGGCAACACTCTATCCAGCTGAGCTACGGGTGGTTTTTGCGGATGCAAAGCATACCCTAGTCACTGTTCATTCTCAATCAGAATGACAGAAGTTTAGCTTGAATTTTTCTTGAGTCAGGGCTCAGTTTCTCATGTTTAATTACTCCTAACTCTTTTGGATAGTTGAATAGCACTAGAAACTGCGGTAACTATCCCTAGACAATAATACGAGAAATAGCGAGAGCAATATCAGTTAGATAAGTTTTGCCCACAGAAAAACGCTTCTGTATACGGCAGCAAAGTCACAGATGACGATACCCGCTTTTTACGGGTACAATGATAGTCGAGCTGCCACCCATATACATGTCATATAGATAACAGCTTGAGATAATTTACAATAATAAATGGCTTTCTACCAACCCCAAGATTAATCATGCTTACTTTAACCAATCCTACTCATGGAATCCTCACACGCTAATTGGAGTTGCAATGCTCAGCTTTAACAATCTCTCTGTGCAGTTTGGAGGTTTCAAAGCCGTTGATGGCTGTACCTTCTCTGTCGCTAAAGACAGCATTACCGGTTTAATCGGCCCTAATGGCGCCGGCAAAACCACACTATTCAATTTAGCAGCAGGCGCATTGCAACCCACCGGTGGCAGTATTTTTTTCTGTGAGGAAGACGTAACTCCGCTCTCTGCTGATGCTTTATTTCACAAAGGCTTGGTAAGAACTTTTCAGATTCCCCACGAATTCAGTGGCCTCACTGCATTAGAAAATTTGATGATGGTTCCGCCTGATCAGAAAGGCGAGCATCTCTGGAACAATTGGGTTAACTGGGGAAAAATTAAAGGCCGAAGAAAAGCTAACCCAAGCAAAAGCATTAGAGACTTTAGAATTTTTAGAGTTAACTCATGTAAAGGATGTCCGTGCTAGCAACCTCTCTGGTGGACAAAAGAAGCTGCTAGAACTTGGTCGCACCATGATGACGGATGCCAAATTGGTACTATTAGATGAACCTGCTGCAGGGGTGAATCGTACTCTACTGCGCAAGCTAGAGACTAAAATTCAAATTCTTAACAAAGAACGTGGCTACACTTTTTTACTGATCGAACATGATATGGAAATGATAGAAAAACTTTGTAACCACGTCGTCTGCATGGCAGAAGGCAAGGTTGTTATTGAAGGCGGCTTCCAAAAAGTACGTTCTGACCCCAGAGTATTAGAAGGCCTATCTTGGGGAGACTGTGCCTGAGCCAGCATCACATTCTGCAGGAGCCAATGCATGAGTTTATTAACAATGGAATCGATCAAGGGCGGCTATGGTCCCGTTGATATTCTACACGGCGTAAATATGACGGTAGAACAGGATGAAATCGTCGTCATTGTTGGCCCAAACGGAGCTGGTAAATCTACGGCGATGAAAGCCATATTTGGTTTATTACAGATTCCAAGGTGCCAAAAGCCGGGGTGAATTTCGATGACATTACTAACTGGTCGCCCGATGATATCGTCAAGCGTGGTATCTTGCTATGTGCCGCAGGTAGATAACATCTTTAGAGATATGACTGTTTTGGAAAACTTAGAAATGGGCGCGTTCATTCGCCAAGACAACACTGCCGATAGTATTGAAAGAATTTTTAGCCTATTCCCAGATCTTAAAATTAAAGCGAAAGTTGCAGCCGGAAACCTTTCCGGAGGCCAACGACAAATGGTCGCCATGGGTCGCGCTTTGATGTTAGATCCAAAGCTATTATTATTGGACGAGCCTACAGCAGGATTGTCACCAAAATATATGGAACAGATTTTCACTATTACCAGAGATGTACGGGATAGCGGCGTTGCCATTTTGTTAGTAGAGCAACATGCTAAGCAAGCGCTCGCCTTTGCCGACAAAGGCTATGTCTTAGCCAGCGGTGCAAACCGCCACCAAGGCACTGGCCAAGCGTTGTTAGATGACCGAGAAGTCGCGCAAATGTTCTTGGGAGGTTAGAGAAATGGCTTTTATTGATTTTGTAAATTTTTACCTGATACCAGGCATCGTGCTTGGCTCTATCTACGCCTTGGGTGCTGTCGGCATCACCATGGTTTTCGGCATACTGCGCTTTGCTCACTTTGCCCATGGCGACATTGCCACCCTTGGTGCCTTTATTGCCTTAGCACTCGTCTCTGGACTTGGTGTAAGCCCTTGGGTCGCTCTAGTCCCTACTATGCTGCTCTCGGCACTTATATGCATATTCATTGATCGGGTGTTTTATGATGCCTTCCTAAAGCGACCAAAAATCGTCACTGTCATGTCCTCTCTCGGCATTGCCTTGATGGTTCGCTCTATCGTGCAAGTCGTTTGGGGTGTTGACACAGAAAGCTATACTCAAGGCATTGTACGGCCCACAGATTATTGGGGTTTCCGCCTTAAAGATAGGGAAATTTATACTGTCCTTGACCATGAATCACGCTAATGGTCAGCCTGCAGTTATTCCTCTCCAAAATAATGGGGGCAAAGCCATGCGTGCCATGTCAGATAACCCAGATCTTGCTAAACTTTGTGGCATCAATAACCGCCAAGTCACTATGCTAACTTGGGCAATCGTCGGTATGCTCTGTGCCGCTGCAGGCGTACTGCTGGGTCTCAATACCGAAGTTAAGTCGATGATGGGTTGGAATATGCTACTGCCAATGTTTGCTGCTGCGATTCTAGGCGGTGTTGGCCGAGGTAGATGGCGCAGTCCTTGGCGGGCTAATCGTTGGTATTGCAGAAGAATTATCTGGTTATGGTCATACCCTCTGAATACAAATCAGCCATGGCATTTGTAATCTTATTACTCATATTATTGCTGCGACCTACGGGTATTTTGCGCGGCAAAGTCCTTTAACACCATAGGAGAACATCATGGATTTACTTGGCATGCTCAACTATGGCAGCTATATGCTGATCTTCATCAGCATATACGCCCTACTCACTATCGGCCTCAAATATACAATGGGGCATAGCAGGCTTATTCAATGCAGGTATCGCAGGATTCTTTGCTATTGGCGCTTACACAACCGCCATTCTAACCTCACCGAATAGCGATAATTATATCGGCGGCTTTGATCTCCCTATACCAATTGGATTAATGGGAGCTATGTTTATGGCGGTTGTCATCGCTTGGCCGATTGGCAAGGTCTGTCTGCGTTTCCGTTCTGATTATTTAGCTATCGCGACTATCGGTATCGCAGAAATTATGCGGCTGGTCATCAAATCGGGAGCAATGGCTCAACCAACGGCTCCTATGGTATTACCAATATCCCCAGAGCCTTTCGGAGATCTACCTTATACCCAATCACAATTAGCGTTTCTAGCAATCGTCGTGGTGATTTTACTCCTTGTGTATTTATTGGTAGAGCGCCACAGGAGTCGCTTGGGGCGATGATGCGTGCTATCCGTGACACGAGACTAGCCGCCGAGCTATGGGAAAGAACGTGAAAGCGCGAAGACAACAGGCATTCCTATTTGGCGCTGCAATCATGGGATTAGCTGGCGCACTTTATGCTCACTTTAATCGTTCAATATTCCCAGAAGCTATCGACCCAATGGTCGCGACCTTTTTGATCTGGATCATCGCTGATTCTTGGCGGCTCAGGTAACAATCGTGGAGCGATTATAGGCACTTTAATCGTCTGGGTAATCTGGTCAATGTCCGAGTTCGTCACTGACACGCTGCCGGATGAAATGGCAATTAAAGCCAAGTACATCCGTATATTTCTAATCGGGTTGAGTATTGCAGCTAGTGTTGCGCTTTAAACCAGAAGGAGGTTTTGCCTGAAGTGCAACGTGGTGACACAACACCCTCTGAGAAAACAGACAAAAGCTAGAGACTAGCATCCATTAGCCCCACTCTTTCTGAGTGGGCAAGTTTTTGTAATCTCATCGCCTACTGCAACTTTATAACTTTGCTGCTTAGCAAGCAAAGTTAGCTCCCCCTACTTCCTCATTCATAAGCTAATTTTAGCATTTTAACTCGGGTCTCTGTTTCTGAGCTGATATTGATAATATTAAAAATACGCTTGATCTAGTAAGTGATAATGGTTATCATTTATTAAACGAAGGAGATATGCACATGATCATATGTATTTGCAACAATATAAACAGCAGCACTATAGAGGCAGCTATCGCAGATGGCGCAAACGATCTTCAACAAATAAAACAGACGACTACAGCCGGAACTTGTTGCGGTAGCTGTCAGTTCAAAATTAATGGACTACTCAAAAATAACTCGTCGAACTCACTGACTGAGTCGACTGCTAGACAGGAACTTGAAGCATAAGTTTCAGCCTCTGATATCCAGAGCAAACAAATCTAGGTCCACATTCTAAAAATTGAAAGCTTGCATGGCGGTTCTGAATAATAGACCGGCTAACAATTTTAGTTAACACAATCTATCTCTGTAATTCCGTTTACAGAAACACAGCTGTATACTGATGCCATCCAGTATACTTTCAAACTCACCGCCTATTCGGAGAATCTCATATGAAAGGTAATGACCAAGTCATCAAACACCTCAACAAAACACTTGCCAACGAACTAGTGGCGATTAACCAATATTTCCTGCATGCCAGAATGTACAAAGACTGGGGCTTAACGAATCTTGCAGATCACGAATACCATGAGTCTATCGATGAGATGAAGCATGCTGATATGCTTATTGAGCGAATCTTATTTCTTGAAAGGGCTTACCTAACATACAAAGCTAGGTGCGGCTGCGATTGTGAAATATACCAAAGAAATGTGCCCTGCTAAGCAGACCTTGCTCTAGAAAATGATGCCCTTCCTGATTCTTCGAGATCCATAGAATACTGCGAACAGGTTCGCGACTACGTCAGCCGTGTCTTTTTCCGTGAGAACTGGACTCAGAAGAAGAGCATGTTGACTGGCTAGAGACTCAGTTAAGCTTGATCGATAACATAGGGCATTCAAAACTTATCTCCAAGCACAGATCATTAAAAAGCCCTAACTTCCTAACCTCTATAAAGTCGACGCAACTCAGTGACAACCAAAGTACCGCTCTACAAAAAAGTATAAGCAAGAGCTACAGATATAAATCCGCGTCATGGAGGTACTTATCCGTGGTTGAACTTTATGCCTTGGCGAAGAGCAACTGGCTACTGGAGTTTTGGTTGTTCGCGTTTTAACGTGCACGCGCGCACTCAGAACGAAGGCTCGCTGCCGACAGGCTTAGTTTGAGCGAAAAAAAACGTCGAAGCGGGAACATACTGTTTGCTGTCCTAGAGGATAAAGGTGGCAATCTTAAATTGAATACTAGAATCGACAACAAAGAAATCACCTTCTCGCGGGCATGCTATCGCTACGAATTATTTAGAGCGAAGAATTCGCTCTGTGCGCCAAACATCAGTCTGTGGTTGGCATGAATCTTAAAGAATGACGCACTAAGTTGCTGATGTCTATCAGTGCGGCAATTGGGTTGATTGACCAAGAGTGTTGTTCATAGTATTAGAACCCCGGTTTTAGGTATTCAATCTTGAACTAGCGCCGGAAGCTGCTGACAGAAACTTTGCCAAAACCAGTGCCAATAATTGGCTCTTAGACAATGTGCCCTATTCTTCTGTAGAACATCAGATCTCATCAATTGCAGCCACGGAAAACGTCGCTAGTTATTTACAGCGCCCAGCTGGCAATCCATTGCTTAGCGTCCACCGTCGGACTTTCTGGCAGAAAGTTGGGGTGACAGATGTCGTTATGCTCTATCCCGGTGAAAGCTTTACTTTACAGTCTTAAGAATTACAGCTTTAAAAACGCTCTCAATACCCATCTGTCAATAATCTCCTAATCAGATTCAAAAACAATCTCGATCAGTTACTTGAGCTGACGGTGCTTCACTCTGCAGTACATTTCATCTCTAAATCTCTCCTCAAAATTTACCATTTACTTGCTTTCACTATTCGTCGAAATAACACAGAGTCAAGCAGCATAGCCAATTCGTGCACCCTTATTAACCACTTTTTTGCACCTCATAGCAACCTTTTCAATTGTTACTTTTTAGTAAAGATATTAATTTAACTAATTAAATTTATAAATAACTGCTAAAACTAACAATTATCTCCCTTCATGCTGTCAAAACAAGATTGATTTGTGACATAAACGCCTAGTTTTATGAGTAGAGTTTCTCTTCCATTATCCTCTAATTACCAATTTGCCGTTGTAAGATATATCTACAAAAGTAATAAATTGAAATTCAAGCACCCTATAAATATGCTATCTCTATTGGTTATCAAATTCTGTAATATCCGTATTACTTCCTCTATCAGGGAATACTATAGTGCTCGGTAAAACTTTCTCTCCCGGCGAGATCCTTGCAGCGTTGCTGCTTGGCATAGCGGTATTCCTACTAAGCGGTTTTCTTTTTATAAAGGTACTAGCTAACAGTCTTTATGATGAGCAAGTACATGCAGGTGAGCGACTTCTGGCTTTTGTTTCCGAAGCTGACTATGAAATTCAAAAAGCACTCAAAGAACTCAACTCATTAGGCTTCACCACTTGTAATGAAACTACTTTAGAAATGCGCAAAGCAGTGTTTGCAGCAAAATATGTTAAAGAAATTGGTTATTTCGATGATAACGTGCTTATTTGTACAACCGCTACTGGGATATTACCAACGCCATACGTTGGCAAAAACATTCCAGATTACATCGGTACAGATGGCACCAGAATCTGGTCCGATGTTAATTTACTGCTCTTTGATAACAAGTATTCTGCTTCCATTATTCGTGTTGGAAAATATAACGTCGTCTTTGACAAGGCATTACTCCTAGAACGAGTTGAGCCAGGCTTTAAATATCAAATCAATTACAGAATCGGCGACAAACAAGAATACTTCGCAGGCGACCCAGACTTTAAAGACGAGCCGTTGAATATTTTTTGGTGGCAGGCTCTAAAAAAACATCTGCCCTACTATGATTTTTGTAGCAATAAGAGCCCGCATTGCATCAAAATGGCTATCTCAAATG
>VOPJ01002295.1:0-13709 GCA_014673585.1 Semibalanus balanoides
ATAGCTGAAAGTTCGTTACAATATCTATGTTTACCGATAGATACAACTTACACGGTAATTTGCAGGTGTTAATTATCTACATAGTAAATACCATATACGCAAAATACAGACCACAAATTTGATTCAGTCTCTGCATCCTGTGTTTTAAGATCTAAGGCTCGTATGAAATTAAGGGTCCACTGAGATCCCAAATCCTGAGGCATGTTTTACCGAGAGATCCAGAAGGTTCCCAGATCTTCATGCATGTTACGCAGAGGGATCCAAACTGGGATCCACAGATCTTCATGCATTTTATACCGAGGGATCCACTTGGGATCCCCAGATCCAGCTTCACGGGATCCAGTTACAAAACTGCTCTGATTCGGCGAGGTAAATAAATAAAATACACCACAAACCGCTATTTCACCCCTTTGACGTTGGGTGCTTCGTTGTGGGGGGGGGGGGGGCTCCGTACTTGAACTGCAAACAAATACATGTATGTATGTACATACCTAGAGAGTAAAATAAAAAAGTTAAGTACTTCTTCAGCTTTACATGTAGGTGACGCTGCAATGACGTGTTAATGTGTCCCAGGTCGGTCAATGTGTTGCTGACGTGTTAATGTGTCCCAGGTTCGGTAGGTGTGTTGCTGACATGTTAATGTGTCCCCAGGTCGGTAGGTTGTGTTTCTGACGTGTTTAATGTGTCCCCCAGGTTTGGTAAGGTGTGTTTTTGCTGACATGTTAATGTGTCCCCAGGTCGGTAGGTGTGTTGCTGACGTGTTAATGTGTCCCCAGGTCGGTTGGTGTGTTGCTGACATGTTAATGTATCCCCAGGTCGGTAGGTGTGTTGCTGACGTGTTAATGTGTCCCCAGGTCGGTTGGTGTGTTGCTGACATGTTAATGTGTCCCCAGGTCGGTAGGTGTGTTTGCTGAACATGTTAATGTGTCCCCAGGTCGGTAGGTTGTGTTGCTGACATGTTCATTGGTGTCCGCAGGTCGGGTCGGTGTGTTGCTGACATGTTTACGTGTGGTCCCCAGGTCGGTATGTGTTGTTGCTGACATGTTAATGTGTCCCCAGGTCCCGGTAGGTTGTTGCTGACATGTTAATCGGTTGTCCCCCAGGTCGGTAGGGTGTTGCTGACGTGTTAATCGTGTCCCCAGGTCGGTATGGTGTGTTGCTGACATTTGTAAATGTGTCCCCAGGTCGGTACCGGTGGTGGCTGCTGGACAATGTTAATGTGTCCAGGATCGGTAGGTGTGTTGCTGACGTGTTATGTGTCCCCCAGGTTCGGTAGGTGTGTTGCATAACATGTTAATGTGTCCCCAGGATCGGTAGGTGTGTTGCTGAACATGTTAATGTGTCCCAGGTCGGTCAATGTGTTGCTGACGTGTTAATGTGTCCTCAGGTCGGTAGGTGTGTTTCTGACGTGTTAATGTGTCCCCAGGTCGGTAAGTGTGTTGCTGACATGTTAATGTGTCCCAAGGTCGGTAGGTGTGTTGCTGACATGTTAATGTGTCCCCAGGTTGGTAGGTGTGTTGCTGACATGTTAAATGTGTCCCCAGGTCGGTAGGTGTGCTTGCTGACATGTTAATGTGTCCCCAGGTCGGTTGGTGTGTTGCTGACGTGTTAATGTGTCCCCAGGTCGTAGGTGTGGTTGCTGACATGTAAATGTGTCCCCAGGTCGGTAGGTGTGTTTGCTCAGTGACATGTTAAATGTGTCCCCAGGTCCGGTAGGTGTGTTTTGCTGACATGTTAATGTGGTTCCCTAGGTCGGTCGGTGTGCTGCTGACATGTTAATGTGGTCCCCAGGTCGGTCGGTGTTGTTGCTGACGTGTTAATCGTGTCCCCAGGTTCGGTAAGGTGTGCTGCTGCGTGTTAATGTGTCCCCGAGGTCGGTAGGTGTGTTGCTGACGTGTTACGTGTCCCCAGGTCGGTAAGGTGGTGTTGCTGACCGTGTTTAATGTGTTCCCCGGTCCGTAGTGTGCTGGCTATCGTGCTGCTGGACGGGTTCACGGCCTTTTTCGGGCCCCCCCCGGCCCCGACAAAAAAAAAACAGGGAAAAACCCCCTTCCCCGAAAAAACCTTCCGTAACATCGCCATGGCCGAGCTCGAGTTTCCCGACGAACTGTTTGAGGACGTGTCTGCCTCTGCCAAGGACTTCATCCGAAGATGTCTGGCAAAGGAGCCGAGGTGAGGAGCTAGGTTATGTTGACTCGGCTGTGTTTTCAGTCTCGCACGAGAGCGTCGCTATCCTGGGTATCTTTCCTGGTCGTCATCGTAGCGTTGTTGTTCAGCGATCCAAGTAGCGCTACTTCTTGCCTTATAGGTATCCCGTGGCAATAGCCACGAGCAGCAGAGGCCATCTGTTGACGGCTCTGTTTTTGGTAACCATGGTAACCAGACCCGACTGTTGTAGCTCTGCGGACGTGCCCTCTTCTTTACATCTGATTGTGTGCGGAGAGGGCAATAAATTGACCACTCTTGTTGCCGACTCGCATACTTCCGTTATCAGTTTCTTCTTGCAGATAGACACACTTGGTAAGCAATGAATACTGTACGAAAACATCAAGTAACAATCGGAAAAAAACTGTGTTCTCCGTTCAGACAGTAAACTGTAAGGGCTATATATCGTTTTACCTGTATGCCATTCAGTTTGCACTATGCTTATATAGTTTTTGCTGCCATCATGCTGATCAAACAGTGTGGCATGTTTCGTAATCCTCCCAAAACAAATGTATTTGCAAGAAGATTGAAAATATAGCCTTTGCTCATGTTAATAACATGAGCAAAGGCTATATTTTCCATTTTTTCTATACACAATGCTCATCACAGCCATCCAATATATATGTTCCAAATGTATTTTGCCTTTATATATATAGTATATTATATATACATATATAATTAATGCTGCGATAGGGTCTAATTTATATATATAATATATATATATAGTAAGTATATTATGGCACATATATATTTGTTGTTAAAAATTAACAAGCGTCTGTGTGTTTGTTGACTTTTTCGTTGGTTTCAATTCGTCGAATTAACGTTCTCGCTTGAGGGTTATGTTCGTAAAGTATATCAGAAAATAAGTCTTTATTTAACACAACGTTTCGTTCGGACTTCGAACATCTTCAGGTGAAACACGTTTGAACTTATACACTTACAAGTGATAATGGATGATTATTTAGCATATACAAATAAAGTTCATGAATGAAAACAATGGTGTCGCTTATTCAGTAGAAAAATCGAAATTGCCTGGGTAAAAAAACATCAATAATTGCACGCTACTTTTGCCAAATGCATTTCTAAGGGACGGGGACATTCCTTCGAGCTGTGAGCTCTAGCTACACCACATGGTGTAGCTACATGGTGTAGCTACATGGTGTAGTCTACATGGTGACTCAGGCATGAGACAAAGCGAAAACTGCGACACCACGGCCGCTTGTATACCTACTGCCTACACGTGTAGAGCCGGCAGGGGCGGGCGACACGATGGCTTAGCACGCACTGAACTGGGCGCTATAACCAAAGTGTGGGCGTTATAAGCGGAGTTTCTGTCTTAACCATATGCCGAGCAATTTAAAAGGCATTAGTGCGTGGAGTGTGGTATTTTCCGCATCATGCACTGGCACACCGCACTTGGCGACACATGCTAATAAGCATTACTGAACGATGCGTTCGGCATGTAGATATTTGTGATCGAGGCTGTTTTTTATTACTGTACGAGCGCAGCGAGTGCAGTGGTTTTGAAAAACGCCGAAATCACAAATACCTGCATACACAGCAGAATTTGGTAAGTCTTTTACCATATTGTCGCCAGTGCGGTATGCCAGTGGATAATGCGGAAAATACCACACTCCACGCGCTAATGCTTTTTTACTTTGCTCGGCATATGGTAAAAAATATGCTAAACTCTGCTGTGTATGTATATAATTGTGATCTCGGCGTTTGTTTGTTTATTTAATGGCAATGAGCAACAGGCATGTACCCAATTACAGTGCAAGTTGAGTAATCAAAACATGCGACCACACGACAGTAGTGCACGCTCACACGCACACAGTTGATTAAGCAAATATGTTACCAAAAATATGATGCTAAAGTAAAACAAAAGTTCATTAAACAGTAAAGATGAATAAGGTAAAAATAAACATCAGTGAACAATATTTCACAGACATGCTGTGAGGCTAAAAAGACATAAAAAATGCTTGTAAAGTGAGACATGTGGTCGGTTAACAAGGCAACCCAAGTACAATAAGAGTAAGAAAAGTAATAAAACAAGCAAGCTCGGTACAACCAACCTCAAAACTAATGCACTCGCTGCGTTTGTGCTGTAATAAAAAATGCTTCGATCACAAATAACTACATATCAGCATCGCTCAGTAATGCTTAATGCATTTGTACAGGAAATTCCGTACCGGGCCAGCTTGGGCGTTATAAGCGGTTGGTGGTACTTACCAGTGGGCCATAGCGGCCACTGATATATATATATCTATATATATATATATATATATATATATATATAATATATATATATAATATTATAATATATAAATATATATATTATATAATTTATATGTGTATTTATTTACTTTTAAGCTTTACAACAATACTCATAAATTACTCTACGGCCTAACTCTTACTAAACCAATAAACATAAAAGTCAGCAGATGGCGGTGGGCGTAGTCCAATGGGTAAAACAGGTACAAAGATATTGACACACACACAGCACACACACACACACACACACACACACACACAGCACACACACACACTCACACACCATCACACTACATCCACAACACACAAAAATACACACCACACTACAGCCATCACAATACACACACTATCACACACATAATATATATATATATATATATATAATAAGTATATAAGTAATATAAATTTATATATGTAATAATATGTTTAATTATTGGTCTAATTACAAGTAATAATCTTATATTAATATATTATATTGGGTGTGTTCAAGTATTTTGCATCTGTTTTACCATTGGGATACCGCCGCCGCCATCTGCTGACTTTATGTTTTTGATTGTAAAGTTGGCTGGCTAGTTCTGATCTAATGTAGCTATGCGAAGCATCTGATCTCCCCCAGTTTTTACCTGTTTGTTGTTACAGTGTGTTCACCCAGTAACTGACCTTGTGTCGCTGCAGGGACCATCTGTCGGCCAGTAGCTGACCTTGTTTCCCTGAAGGGACCGCCTTTCCCCAGTAACTGACCTTGTGTCGCTGCAGGGACCGTCTGTCCCCAGTATTTGACTGTATAGTGTATATGCTGTTGCAGGGACCGTCTGTCGGCCAGTATTTGACTGTATAGTGTATATGCTGTTGAAGGGACCGTCTGTCGGTCAGTATTTGACTGTGTATGCTGTTGCAGGGACCGTCTCACGGCCAGCGAGGCCATGACCCACCGCTGGCTGACGCCGCCAAGCACGCACGTCTCGCCTCCCATCCTCACCAGCAGCGAGTCGTTCGCCAGCTCCGAGGACCTTCTCAGCGCCGGATACCCGCTCAGCACCCTGCGGCGCTCCATCTCCAAGAGCCGCGAGGTGCTCTCCGTCAAGATCAGCCGGAGCAACTTGAAGAAGAACATCTCCAAGTCGCGGGAGCGGCTGTGCGACATGGCATTGAGCGTGCCGATGCGACCTGACCAGTTCCCGCTCTGTCTGCGGGCGAGCACGTCCGATGTGCCGAGCGGCCGCCCGCCGTGGAAAGGCACCGGGTGTCGGGGTATGATCCCCTCCGCCTCCACCACGGCTATCGAGCGCATCAACACGTTCAAGATCCGCGACGAGTACCAGAGTCAGGTGGCGGCCGGCCTGGCGGGCAGCTGCCAGTCTCTGGAGGGCGGGCCACAGACGGCACCGTCTCCGTTCGTACGCCACGGCAGTCTACGGGCAAGTGAGGAAGACTCCTACACCGAATGAGAGCATCTGAATCTAGTCGTCTTAAGACGGAACCTGCAACACGAGAGCGCCATGAACCGAGGACAGCTGCAGTAGTACAGCAGGACGCTGCTCGATGCGAGGGGAAGAAGATGGAGTATAGAAAAAGCATCAGTTAGCGCCTCTGATGCGATCCTTCACTTTGAGAAAGGAAGCAGTCTCACACAGGGAACTTTGCTCTCAGTAGAGGAGGATAAGCCAAACAAAGAAGATGTTGAAACCTTCAGCGATGATGATGATGTATTCACGAGACTGTATAAGGACTGTCGGAAGGATGTGGAGCCAAAATCAAGACTGATGTCAAACAAATACATTGGGAATAACGATGATGAAAAAGAGAATATCATCTCCGCGAAAACATCCACTCTATCTGGAGACAAGAGTCGAGTAGATACAATCCCATCACCTGCTTGCCCAAGACGTCAGTATAGTCCGACGTCTCGTACACACAAAACATCGTTAGAACAGACTGATCAACTTCCTTATCAAACTTCCAGCGGCCGCTCTGACAGTACTCCCGATGACACAGAGTTAGGTCAGCTCGACACACCACATATGGACTCCTCGAATAGTTCAGATCTACTGAAACAACACGAGCCTTGCCGACCAGTAAATGATGCTAGCAGCTCAACAAACCCAGCCAAGCAAGAGATCATTAAGCCAGCAACGTCACATACATCTGGTTCCACATCGTCTGCCACTAGCAGCGGAGTTCGTCAAACCAGTCCACGCAGGCATGTGAGCCCCCGAAGACGTCCAACACCATCGGACACGCACCACCAATCGAAACCGGAGCGGAGGAAGACCGTCGACATGTCGCACCCGGCTCCCTCTGTGACACCATCCCTGCGGCATCAGACATCCTTCGACAGACCGCAGCTCCAGCTCGGCTCCAGCACCGCGTCGGGTGTCTGCTGCGACCAAGCAATGGGTGGAGAAGCCGTTCGTCTGGCGGCCATTCTGGATGAGGACGTGGTTTGGGAGCGGACTCAGGCACTGGGATCGCCCACAGTGCGCGGCAGACCCTCCGTGCAGACCCTACGATCACTTGCCATGCGCAAGCCTCGTGACGCTGCCGAGCGCAAAACGCACGAGCCAGCCCCGGAGAGGACAGCGCCGTTTCGATCCAGCCTGAGGAGCACGTCACGACAGAGGGCGGCACAGCTGACGACATCACGACCTAACCCCGGCGAGGACGGCCGCCGGCCGCCACCTTCGGCCACGGACGAGGCCGGACGCGGCCTGCGCAAGTCCTCCACCGACGAGGACATGCGGCGACTGTTTGCCATGGAGCAGACTGGGCGGCGCGGAAACGAAGCACACCGGCAACTGCGCAAGTCCTCTACCGAGGAGGACGTTCGGCGACTGAGCGCGTCTGCACCAGACGATGACGGACGTCGCCGCTTCAAGTCCTCCTCAGACTGGGTAGGCCGCAGTCTGCGCAAGTCCTCTACAGAGGAGGACGTGCGGCAGCTCGCTTATACCGGCGGACGAGACGACAGACGGTCAGCAGTCGCCTCTCGGCGGAAGGCAGTGCCGTTCCTGCGGTCCACCTCACTCACCAGTGACCCGGGCAGCGAGCAGAGTGACGCCAGCGGCGAGCTATACAACGTCACCGCCTGGCAGGAGCGGGCTGAGCCGGCCGGCTCCACCGAGCTGCGGCCCGTCACCACCTGCCGGCTGGTGCGGCGGCCCCGCGCACGCACCACACAGCCGGCAACAGCACCGACCAGCCCGCGACTGGCCTCTACCTGCACCGTGACCTCCTATGGGTTCCTGAGCCACGACAATCGTCCAGCCGGCTCTGTGTTCAGTAACACCGTGTCCCACGCCGTCAAGCGGTTCCAGGCACTAGCAGATGAGGCGAAGCAGCACGCCACTCCTGCGGCGGTGCTGAGGTCGCCCTGTTCCCCGCGCAAGGGCCCCTCCCCGGCGGCACAGTCACCGTGTGTGACGCCAAAGTCCCCATCACCTGCAATGAGGGCGCGTAGTCCGCGTGGGAAGCCGGTATGCGAGTGGGTTTCTCGTCCTAACGCTGGTCAGTAAACTCGGCTGCATCTGTCTTGCGAGTGATGACAATGCTGTGGTATCGAGTGAGGCTGAGTCGTCGGCCGGGTGCAATGCGCCGTTGACACCCGATGGGTGTTTGTAGTCGTTTGAATCTGGTCATGCTGCGTATTGCTCGGCGCGGACTGAAGGTGCAGCCGTTTAACTGGCTTATTCGAGGGCACTGTGCTCTGGCGTGGTAATCACATACACAAATGCACCACATGCTGTGTGTGTGTGTGTGTGTGTGTGTGTGTGTGTGTGCATTTTTTTACTGGAAATGTTGCAACTATATGTCATGTTGTGTCCTGAACCTCCTGATGTCTTGATGTTCATTTGGTTGCCATTTACCTATATTGGAATGCAGAATAGCCACAGTAGGTTCAATTATATGCGTTTTGCGCATATTAATTTTACAGTGCATGCTGCTAAATGCATCAGCTTAGTATCTGAACCCTGAAGTAGGGCAAGCTGGACAATGCTTCACTCGTTTATAGCAGCAGGGTATGTAGGAAGCGTGCTCATGCTCTTGTAATCCTCCTGAGCAATGTTGTATTCTATTCTGCTTTATTAATAAAACGTGGAAGCGATTGTTTTTAGGATGCTTTCTCAACGTCTCAGTCCTGTGTCGAAGTAACCTAGCGTAGCGAGGTAATTCTTTCACCGCAACTTTTTTATCTGTTTTAAAATCTGCTATCTCACTTTTCAGTTCAAAACTCCATATTAAAGGTGAACTATTTCCGTTAAAGTAATTGCTCCGCGAAGCGGCGTGAAAATGTTGAATCTTATGCCCAGGATATGCATTTTTCCTCTGTGTTTTTCCTTTGAGAGTGTGGTAAAAAAGTGATGAGAACTATTTTGCCCAATTATATAGAAAAGGAGCAACATATAAACAACACATACCTAAATGCGCCACGAAACGGTGCGAGTTTATAAATGTGTTTTAACCTATAAACAATTCAATGTTTACTGCAGAGGTGGGTGGCGGGTGTGGTTCCGCTAATCCGCTAACCACTAATTAGCGGAACTAACTTTCTGTTCAGCTGATTACTTAGCGTTTCCGCTAGCTTTAGAAATTGTTAGCGTACCAATTAGCTTCCGCTAAATTTAGTTCCGCTAACTTTTAGTTCGCTAATAAAACTAATACATGTTTGCTGCATGTTTTTCAGAATTTAAGAGTGGGTACACTGTAAAAAAGTTGAGCACCCTAGAGGTGCTTTTGAATCGACTAATTTTCAGCACCCTACAAGTGCTAACTTAAGCAGCCTATGTTTTTTTTTAGTCATAATTTCGTACCCAGGTGATTTTCTTAGCACAAATAATAGTTTAGCACTACCGAGCACCGTACACCTGCTATACTAATTTTCAGTACCCTAGCGGTGCTAAACTTTTAACTGTACTACATTTAGCATACAAATAAGGCCCTTCGGGCACTATTTCCAAAGGGGGCACATACAGGGTAACTAGGGCACATAGGCCAGGGGGAACGTATGGATCTTCAGGGGGCAATTGCCCCTTTTGCCCCCCCCCCCTGGTACGCCTATGCTCAGAAGACATTTTGCCCCTCTCACAACGCTTATGCCATACTCGGAAGGAACATCGCCGCCCTCGGATTATGCCACCATCAGAGTACATTATGCCACCCTCGGAAAGCATCGGAAAGCATATTGTAGGTACCCGTTTAATTTCCATATTGGCACCCCCCTGGACCATGCCGCCCCTATCTTTGAGGAAATATGCCACCCTCGGGCCAGCGGCCCCTGGCCTAAGCAAATCCTAGATCCGCCCCTGGAATTGAAACTGTTAGTTATTATTAAATGAAAATGATTAAAATTATATATTACCACCATTAAAAAAGACAAGCCAAATTTTTCATGAAGTCAATGCGTTTCTTGAAAAAGTGGTCAGATCTAAGTCATGAAATATCAAATAAAAAAATGTTTAGATTTCCCATGTCTTTCCATTGCGGGCGAATAACGCGACGGATCCTTTTACCCGCACCTGAGAAGTGCCTTTGCCGCAAGCACAAAGTCGTCACGTGACTAACGCCCAACACGCTGGGGGCCAACAGAGTTATAATATATATTCAATTTATATACTCATTGTAATAGAAGTATTAATATATATATATATTATCATAATTATATATATATATATATATAATCATATATATATATATATAATCAATAATATACCGTCTGCTTGGGTATGCCTGGGCATACCCAAGCAGCGCAAATAACAAAAACAATAATTTAATATATTTGCTATAAAATATAGAAACTTTTTTTTTATTTCTACTCACTGATTTGAACGATTTGAATTTCTACTCACCACTACGTAATTGGAAGCGTCTGTTCAAGTTAACTGCAACCGACCAACCGTCAGCTGATGCTATATTGACGCTATTGGATGAGGCGGCGTTGCACTTATATGGGTTAGGTCAGGTATCGGGTTAGGTCAGGTCACCAGGTCAGGTCAAGTGACCCCACCTACCAAACAGTTTGCGGTCGTGCCTATTGACACACGTTCTAACGGATCGATATTAAACTTAAGATTACATCAAGTCATCAGTATCTACAAAAATGTCATCTCTGATTTTGATATCTGGTGACATTGAGTTGGCCAATTTTGTGAACCTCCCCATTATTAAGTCAACGGAGAAATATTCAAATGCTTTTCTTTTTCGACGATGATTAGTCCATTTCCTTCTGGACAATGTTATAATTAGGATATTATGCATGGATCCAAGTTACAAGTTTGCTCAGGACCCTTACGGGGTCATCTGAGTTCATCCGAGGTCACCACACCTTTTCGTCAATAACTCTTGGTCATAAGTAAAGATAATAGAAGTGTTAACTTTCACCAATGTGTTTGTTTCGTCAAGATCGCATCTCCTGATATGCAACATGACCTACTTGGGGCACACTTGACCTTTGACCTCAGGGGCTTTTTTAAGTTGAACTTAACATGATCAAATTTGATAATATTTAAAAGTGCCTGACAAGACAAACACCATAGCGTAAACAGTATTGCGTTATCTTTGTTGGGTTAAGGAAGTTATTCGCGATTTTTTTTGCAAAAATTAACATTTTGACTTTAATGACCTTTAGAGCACTAAAACTTTGACAAAGGTCATTTTTGAGCAGTCTCCACACGCCATGAAATTTCATATGGCTAGCGAATTGGTTTTTTTAAGATGTTTCTAGATAGCATAGTTTCCGAGATATTTGCGGGTGGGTTTCTGGAGCATGTCCTAAAAATTGAAAATTTGACCTTCGATGACCTCTGGTGACTTGAGTTTGACTGTTTGAGTTCGAAAAAAAAGTTCTGAAAAGTTGCAAATATTTGTGATAACGGTGTCGTAATCAATGTTTTTTTTTTTGGTCTACGTGCCTAGAGACCGAGTTAGAGGGGGGGTTGTTCAAACCTCCCCCCAGCGGGCGAAGGAAATGCGTGTAGGCCAGTGGGTGCGCGGGTTAAAAGGAATGGGCTACTTCTTGTGAAATGTCAAATATATTTTTCTTAAACGGTAAGTAACTATTGGTTTGATCAGTTTGTACGATAAATATTACGTCTGGAGCCCCTTTAGTTGAATTTTTATCTTATATTCTGTTTTGCATTGTTTTGTTTTTCAAACTCAATAAACGATCGTCACTATTAAACAGAGTAGTAACGAAAGATATTACCTAAATGGCGCACCAAAGACGATAAACAAACCTACTACGAGCAATGTATGGGTTTTGTTTTATAGTTATCGAGGCTCTGCTTCGGCAGCTGTATCAGTGCTCACGAAGTTGTTTTCTATTGGCCAGAGCTAACATATAGCTAGCGTTGTAATTTAAAGCCAACGCTTCTAGAGCGAAAGCTTTCTTGGCGGAATATCGATAATGAGTCCTTTCGGAATGTGATTGGCGACTTTGAATATTCAGCAAACTAAAAGGTGAAATCTGGGGAAATAAAGTACATGGCTAAATTCAGAAAAATATGTTCTACAGACTAGTGGTCAACAGTAATTCCACATGACCATTTATAGGCACACTCCCTTTAAGAAAGAGAAAGGGTCAGATGATCTGATCCCTTTCGGCGGCTGGCTTAAGCCGATGCTACCGTCGAAGCCATTCCGAGCAAAACTGCTGCCCACTTTGTCACCACCCGCACAGCGGACTTCTGCACATTCCTGCGTCTTGAAGGCGACTTTTTGCACAACGACCCTTCAACATGGTCCCAGGACCCTAACAAATGAAACGGCACCCAGAAGGAGGCCCTGAAGTGAGCCAATGATTAAAGATGGCGCCCATGAGACCCCCCTTAAAACACGCGCACTGGAGGGCACTTTTGTTGCCCCTCCACTTGTTTTTCGTGAATATCTTAAAAAATGAAGCGGCGCAGGCGTAATGCTATGTGTGGGGGGGGCGTGGAACCATTAACGCAACACAAAGCGATCGTTGACTCTAAAAAATCGAAATCGGTCTGCAAATTTTTGAGTTATATGGATTTGAATTCAAAAAATGGCGGCCAGAATCGATGGTCGGCGAAGCGATATCTTTCGGAACAAACAGTCAGATCGGGACGATTCAAAGCCCATTTGGTAAGCCAGTGTCGACTTCATACCAAACAGACTTAAGACACCATTGCAGATTGACCTGTGACGTCTACAGAGGTCAAAATCATCAAAAAGGTTGACATTTAGCCCGATTTGACCTCATGGACCTCGTTTTGACTTTAAGATATTTACCTAATGTCACCATAAATTTCAGAGAATTAATCATCACAGCACCTACCTACCCTGTAAGTTTGAACGTTCTAGCTATCATACTTTCAGAGATCTCACGGAGGGGCACTTAAGTGCCCCTCCCCCTCCAGTGCGTGTTAGTAACATACCCCTCTCCAGTGCGCGTGTTAAGAGGCTAATACACGTAACGAGGGGGACTAATACCAAAAGTATGTAAAACAGTTATGCTATTTAGCATGTATTTGGTAATGATCGAACAAAATATGTCCTTATTTCCAATTGCATACACGTCTGGAACACTGTGAAATACCATGTATTTTCCACAAAATGTCTAAAATTTGACCTCGTTGAGCGAACTCTTAATACTAATTAATTGCAAACCAATTTTACACACTTAGGTAAGGTATCTTTTGTGACGATATTCAGGCATTAATATGACGGAATTTATTCTGGCATGTACAGATTACTTCATTGAAATGACCCATGTTTTCACCAATTTTGGCAAAAATGTCCAAACTTTGACCTCGTTGAGCGACCTCTAAATATTAATAGATTTAAAAAATATTTTACACACGTTGATTTTGATGGGATTTGAACCAGAAAATTGCCTGTCCCGATACAAATTCCGACTTTCGTAAAATAAGGGCAACCGTAGTTCACGTTTAGCTTAGCTATACTGCTTTTCCAATGTACAATCTAATTCTAAGTCGATTTGCCATTGGCAATTTTTCGATCAAGGCAGATCTTTACTGCCAAAATCGCACATTTGTATTTGATTGTTTTTTCTATACAAGACTATGGCGAAATCATGTCGTCAGTCTATTAAAAGCAGGGTGGTAGCTTATTAACGCAAAATTGCAGTTCATGTGTTGTGGGAGAGTGTTCTCATTTGGTTTCGGGGTCGCTCACTTCTGAGGTGGCAAAACTCTGCTTGAGGTTAATCATGATGATGATAGTTAAAATAACCGGTAACCTCATAATAAGTA
>VOPJ01002296.1:0-12346 GCA_014673585.1 Semibalanus balanoides
CCCGGGACGAAATCCTGGGTACGTGCCCGGTTCATGGGCAGGGGCGCAGCCAGAGGAGGGCACAGGGAGCACGTGCCCCCCCCCATTGGTCTGACTTTCTCACTAAAAAACTATCGGCGACGACCCTTTTTGCCACTTTTTGGGGGCCCTGCAAAATATAATGGTATAAATCCGGGGAGATTTTGATTTTCGCGACATTTTTTTTCGGGGGGCCATTGCTGAGAGAGCCCCTGGGCCCTGGGGATCCCGTGCCCCCCCTTGTCGAAGGTCTGGCTGCGCCCCGGTTCATGGGCCTCTCTGAGGGTCCTGAGGGTCCTGGTCCAATCCAGTTGAACAAAAGTAGTGAAGAAAGAAAAGGGCATCACAAAATTAAGTGGCCGAAATCCATATTTTCATATCCAGGCCCCAGGGGCCCTTCCAACGCTCGGGAAGGGCCCTTTTGAGCCCCCCCCCCCTGGACGAAAATCCTGGTGTATGCTTCTGTATACTGTATAGAGTTAATTATGCATTTCAAAATGTCGAATTTGCTGAACGCCAGTGAGTTTTCTAGAAGCCCAAAAATCCAAATTCGATCACAGCGTCATCTATACTCTGCAATTCGAACATTAAGCGCCATCTGCTATCACTTATATAAGTTATATACAGCCATATCCTGATTATATTTATACTAAAAACTGGTTGTTAACGTCACTTTTTGGCATTGTTGTTTAGTCTTTCTAGTATATTTCTAGTATATACCAAATAAAACTTTGGAGTACCCAGTGTTCTATTGCCCTGCACACGCATACACACTCAGGCACACATCTGCCGCTTCAATGCTCGTTGAAAACGCTGCCCGCTAAGAGTAACCAGATCAGATGACAGCTGGTTGTGCAGCGCCGGCGCTCTCGAGCAGAAGCGCTCTGCCCGAGCCTCGATTCTTGACTGATTATGTGGACAGACCGTTCCTGCCTGGGTGTACAGTCTAGGTATGTTGTGTCCACTTAATCACCTCAACCGATGATATATTCGGTGAAATAAAATCCGTCGTGGAAAACGCTTAATAGCAGTCCTTCAGTGTTCTATTCGAATAAAATCTCCATTCCTGGGGCGATGTTTGTTTTCGTCTGACGGAAGCTAGGTAGAAAGTTATTTTTAAAAGCTTGGTTAAGCGCCACCCGTTTAGTTCATGTCCAGCTTTGTCTATGGTGCTGTTTATCGGTGCTACATGCAGTGAATCTATTGCAACTAGTTTGCCCTCGCCCCTGATACGGGGGAGAGGGCTATAGTAATTGCATTGGATTCCACTGCGTGCAGCATCGACAGACAGAGACAGAAACAGCGGACAGAACTTTTGCACGGACAGAACATTTACCCTAGACTGTACGTTACCGTACGTCCGAATTCAATAGGAGGACAGATGCTAGGGAGTTGGGCTCTCCTCTCTGGAGCACCTTGTGGGTCAGGCAGAGTGTGGAATAGCCTTAATAATTAAATGGCTGTTGCAAACTATGATATTCACATCATTCAATGGACATCGCCAAAGGTGTCACTTAAGTTAATTTAACTAAATATACAAATAAAACGTTTCTGGCAACTAAAAACCACTAATCGAAAATCAAACGGCAAACGCAACAATAAACTGTTTGCATCCTGACAGAATCAATTGAGAGCAGCACTTGCTGTTAACAACTTTAAACGTCATCGCTTTGTCTGCTACCACCACCGACATCGATGAAATTATCACATTACTAATATAGGCAGGAGGAGCACCTGTTCACTGTAGGCACCATGTTCGCTGGTGGGCACTCTCCCCTACAATAATGCTCACGGTCAAGAGCGACCTTCCCATTCGGAAGGTCGGCCGGGGATCCTGAAGGGTTGATTAGCCCCCCCCCCCCTCGAGGGCCGACCGGGGTAAATAGAGAGTCGACCGAGGCCCTTGGAGGGCCAATCTGGGGTAAATAGAGTCGACCGAGGCCCTTGGAGGGCCAATCTGGGGTAAATAGAGTCGACCGAGGCCCATGGAGGGCCGATCTGGGGTAAATAGAGTCGACCGAGGCCCTTGGAGGGCCGATCTGGGGTAAATAGAGTCGACCGAGGCCCTTGGAGGGCCGATCTGGGGTTTCATGGATGATGAACAACCAAGGCGTTTGGAGCATCAACTGGATCTGGCCTATTTGGCTAGTGCCTAAGTGCACGAAATGGGGCTTGTGCCCACAGTGCTCTTACAAAAACTCGCCGTATTTGGCCGGCCAGGTAAAATACGTCGAGTTTTTGATGGATGTACCGGCTTGTGTCCCCTGGAAAAACAATGTTTTTTTGTGATACAATAAAATGAAAAATGTTGAAAATATGCCCTTAAAAAATATAGTGGGCCAAATCCGTTGAGTATTTTAGTCGGGTTACCTTGAGCCACCCGATCGAAAATTGCCCCCCCCCCCCCAAGCGAATCCTGGGTACGCCACTGGCTGTTTCTAATGTTTATTTTCTTTATGCGCATCGCTAACTATTATTGTTATTTAGATAAAGGTGGCTTTGTATAGGACATCTATATAGCATGGCCGAGGTTTGACCTTAGATGACCTTAAGCGACCTCATTGACGTGAACTAAAAAGAAACTGCTTGCTTTGATAGAGCTTGTCACAAGCTATCTAACACGAGCTCCTTTTCTGCTTATCATTATGCTGCGTGATTTTCGAAATATTGGGGATGGGGCGAATATCCGCGCCCTCCGTCAGCTCGAAATTAGGACTGAGACCTGTTGTTGCGTGCGCTGATTTTTTGTTCTCTCTGAATTATTAAATGTCCATTATAGAACTATATCAACCCAGCCCATCATAAACAATATGGCTGCATCCTTATTTAAACTGCTTTTAGGAATTGCGTTTCCACAGCTCCGAAATTACAACGGTCCCACAGGCGATCAAGTATTTCTGGCGCACACATAGCATGGCGTGTGACGCAGCTTACATCGCATTGGCCACCCGAAACTGAACACTCAAATAGTGTCAAACGGTGGGTAGAAAAGCGGAAAGAGAAGCCGCTCCATATCAATGCAGTCATGCAACTTGCAAGTCAGGACCATGACGAATCGGGTTCGGACGTGTCCCCTATCCCTGCTGAGGCAGCTGTGAGAACCCGTCACAGACGGAGCGGAAATAATATAAACAGGACAATAAAGAGGGTTGAAAACATGAAACTATTTTGACTATTTGCAAATATAAAATAGTCTTAAATGGGTATTTCAAATATAAAATAAAATAGTTATGAGATGACCTATTTGAAATATAAAATAAAATTTTATTTTATATTTTAAATAGTATTTCAGATAATTATATTTCAAATAGTGCCCACCTCTGGTAATGGTGGACTGACCTGGTCGGCGGCGGTTAGCAGGTGTAATGGAGGACTGACCTGGTCGGCGGCGGTCAGAAGGTTGTAATGGTGGACCCTGACCCCCCTGGTCGGGCCGNTGCTGGGAGTGGCCGGCCTCCGGGCATTTGGCGGCCTTTGGGCTGCCTCTGGGAGTGATGGCGGTTGTCAGGAGTCTCCCCGCCGCTTCGTCCAGCGAGAGGAGGCACTGCAAGCCCAGGGTCGCGGTCTCCCGGGCGACATGACATTTGACCCACTTCTGTTTATCTCATGGGCTGCGGAGTGGTCTCATTCGGACATAGTGGCCTTATAGTTACTAACCAAAGAACTAGCTTTTGAGTGTGCTATTGCGATTTGCGGTCCGATGTTTTGATTTAATTTGTGTTGCATTGTGCTAATTTACGTTTCTAAGCAAATGTCAAAGCTTTAAGCTGTGATACAACGAAATATAACTGCTCGATTTTTGGTAAATTGTGTTGTTAAAATCCATGCGATCATTTGTCCTAAGATATTTATGAGTATTTTAAGAGTAAAAACTCATTTGTCCTAAGATATTTATGCGTAGGTTTGTTTGATGAAAACAATTGCAATTTACCTCAAAACATTGCAGTTGGTAGGACAGCGACCTGCCGAGTTTGTGTACAACAGTCTCTCGCCTGTCACCCCATACCTGTGTATGTTGGACGGGCTTCTCCCGCCGTCACCCCATACCCGTGTATGTTGGACGGGCTTCTCCCGCCTGCCACCCCATACCCGTGTATGTTGGACGGGCTTCTCCCGCCTTCACCCCATTCCCGTGTAATGTTGACGGGCTTTCTCCCGCCTGTTCACACCTATACCCGCTGTATGTTGGACGGGCTTCGTCCCGCCTGTCACCCATACCCGTGTATTGTTGGACGGGCGATTCTCTCGCCTGTCACCCCATACCTGTGTATGTTGGACGTGGCTTCTCCCGCCGCTCCACCCCATACCGTGTATGTTGGAGGGCTTCTCCGCCTGTCACACTCATACCTTGTGTATGTTGACGGGCTTCTCCCGCCTGTCACCCCATACCCGTGTATGTTGGACGGGCTTCTCCCGCCTGTCACCCATACCCGTGTATGTTGGACGGGCTTCTCCTGCTGTCACGCCATACCCGTGTATGTTGGACGGGCTTCTCCCGCCTGTAATCCATACCGTGTATGTTGGACGGGGTTTCGTCCCGCCGTCACCCATAACCCGTGTATGTTGGACGGGCTTCTCCCGCCTGTAATCCCCATACCCGTGTATGTTGGACGGGCTTCTCTTGCCTGTCACCCATACCGTGTATGATTGGACGGGCCTTCTCCCGCCTGTCACCCCATTACCCGTGTATGTTGGACGGGCTTCTCCCGCCTGCCACCCCATACCCGTGTATGTTGGACGGGCTTCTCCCGCCGGGTGCCGTGTTGCCCGTGTTCCCTGATGGCTGGGCGTCCATCATCCGGCGTTATTTTGACCCCGTGACCTCTGACAAACGGCACTGCTGCCGGCAGGCTTCAGCACAGCCGTAGCAGGAGCAAGCGGTCCGGTCAGTGGTGTGTGGTCTCTGGTATGTGGTCACTGGTCTGTGGTCACTGGTCTGTGGTCACTGGTCTGTGGTCACTGGTCTGTGGTCACTGGTTTCTGTGCTGTGCGTCTGTTACCACTTGTCTGTTACCACTTGTCTGTTACACTTGTCTGTTACCATTTGTCTGTTACCAACTTGATCTGCTTACACTTGTCTGCTACCACTTGTCTGCTACCACTTGTCTGCTTACCACTTGTCTGTGGTCACTGGTCTGTGGTCTATGATCGCTTTTATTTATTTCATTTATTTATAAAGAAACCATCCACAACATGGCTATTACGATTTCTGTACAGTGTAGACCATATGTTCTGTCCACTTCATCGACACCACCCGATGACGATGCACCCGGCGAATAAATCCTTCCTGAAAACGGCTAGTAGCAATCCTTTCCAGTGCACTATTCGAATAACACCTCTCCGTTTATCTGGGGCGATGTTTGTTTTACGTCTGTCGGAAGCCTAGCGCTTTGAAAGTATTACTTAAAAAGCCTTCGGCCTAAGCGCACCCGTTTAATTCAATGTCAACATTAGTCCATCGGCTGCTGTTCTGTCGGTGCCTAAACGCAAGCGAAATCTCAATTGAAACTATGCTATGCCCTTCGCCCCTGATACCTGAGGGTCGAGGGCTTAAGTAATTGCATTGGATTCCACTGCGTGCAGCGCAGTCTGACAGACGACAGGAAGTGGTGTCGATAAAGTGGACAGAACATATGGTCTACACTGTACATGTGGTGAAAAACATTGGTGGTACACGACACATTTAACAACAGTTTGCATGGGCATCGATGGAAATAGCTTGACGGACTATTTGGTGGAACTCGCTCGCGTCTAGCATTTGGTTATTGCCAATGCGGCTACAAACGTGCGCCTGGACGGAGCGGCTTTCACGGCTGGTGGCAGCGCATTCCACGTGCCGACTGCTCGGTATGAGAAACCATTCTGGGTCTGAAAGAGTCTACACTTCGTGAGATGAAGATCTCCGCGTCGGCAGCTCTGGTGCTCCTGGTCGATACGCCAGACCGCCTGGTAAACATGAAACGCAGCGCCTGGGGACACCGTGTGTGTCAACCTGTCGACTAGTCAGGGCTGTGTGCGCGTTGGTACAGTCGTGTCGGGCGACCGGTGCCTCTATTCTCTCCCACCCGAGCGACGCGAGAGCTGGCGAAATGTGGTCACTACGTTGCACGCCGGTGACGAGCCGAGCGGCAAAGTTCAGGTACCTCTGAATGCGATGCAGACGGCACTGGGCAGCCGCTCCCCAGGCGGACAGGCAGTACTGGATATCAGGGAAAACGTGTGTTTGGACGAGGAATTCAAGAAAGTCGGGAGTGAAGTGATGGCGGATTTTATACAGAGACACGGTGATGGGATTGCACCTCCGTACCACCATGGATACGTGAGGATCCCAGTCGAGGTGCTGGTCGAGAACTCCCAACACTTTGACGGCGGGAGATGTGATGACGGTCGAGCCAGAGACGTTGACGTCGAAATTGTTCGCCATTTTGAGGGAGGATCTTGTACCAGTGAGAGCAAAGTTAGTCTTGTCTGGATTCATTTTTAGGCTGTTAGCTTGGAACCAATTTTGGAGTCGTTGGATGGACTCCTCGACCCGCATCCTGAGGTCAGATAGGCCGTTGGGATAAGAGATAGGCAGGCAGAGTGGTCAGGGAGTTCTGTACCTCACCATCCGAGTTTGGCGATGTGGGTGCGCTATGCGGTCACTGGTATGTGCCGTGGTCACTGGTATGTGGTATGTGGTCACTGGTATGGGTACGTGGTCACTGGGTACTGGTCACTGGTATGTGGGTACTGGTCACTGGTACTGGCCGCTAGTATTGGTCACTGGGTACTGGTACTGGTGGGTACTGGGTCACTGGGTCACTGGTCACTGGGTACTGGGTACTGGTCACTGGGTACTGGTCACTGGGTACTGATCACTGGTCACTGGGTACTGGTCACTGGGTACTGGTCACTGGTCACTGGTCACTGGGTACTGGTCACTGGGTACTGGTCACTGGGTACTGGTCACTGGGTATGGGTCTGGATACCTGTCAGTGATCTGTCCTTGGATATGGTCATGGGTATGTCATGGGTACTGTACTGGGTATGGTTCACTCGGGTAATGGTCCTGGGTAACTGGTACTGGGCGGCACAGCCGCCGATCCGACCACCCTCAGCAGCTCGTAATGGTCCTCCACTTAAACGGAGCGGAAATGTTGATGGCATCTCGAGATATGGTTAAGAGAACTCCAAATGCTTGCGGTAAAAGTAGCTAATGTGAAGTATGCATTTGTCAAAGACTTCCGAGGATCAAAAGTGGAACGGCTTTTGATAAATTTATTTTTATGTTTAGTGTAGCTATTCGTTAAAAGCTTAGGAGAAACTGCACGTCAGGTGACTTTCGATGAAGTTTTCCGTGTGGGATTTTTTGGTATGCATCCAGTCTGCTTCATCGCGCCCCAAGTTGTTCGATTTCCGCCACCGCTTCCCAAGACCCGGCTGCTCCTCTCCCCACACACCCCTCTATGGCCGCCATCAGGCGTCGGTAACACCCTGAGTGGCTGACGGCATCGCCATCACCTCCCTCATATGCCGGCTCCAGGCTGTTAAAAAACATACGCACACCACGCACACCACGCACGCACACCACGCACACCACGCACACCATGCACGACCAAAATGTATATGATATGTTGAAATCGTGTATTTGCAGTCAGTATTTATTTCAGAATCAATATCACAATTTATTATTTGTGGGTAGCAAATTAACTCCTAAAACATCGAGTAAGAGTGGAGACTATTCACATTTTGGTGTTATTTACCTTTTTTGCGGCTCCAGTAGCGGCACTCTGTGTGAAGCAGTGTCAGAAAAGCGGTCCGTTTCTCCGTTATTCTGAACTTGGAAGTTTTGTACCGTGAACACTTTGACTGTAAAGATTGTTTTTGTTTTAGTCTGTGGGTGCAAATGGCTGATGAGCATACAAAACGGAAGGAGAAGATAGACAAGAATTAGCATACATTGTTATTTGTAAAGGCTGCCATCACCATAGTGATAGGAGTAAGGTTGTTTTCCCTCCTATGGTGATGGCAGTCTGTAAAAATAATAATGTATGCTTATTTTTGTCTATCTTCTCGAGTCATTTTTGTTCTGCCCTGAAATTTATTCCGCCGCTGGCAACAAATTTGTTCTGCAAACTTAGATCGTGGAACCACTTTTCTGGCCCTGGTGTGAAGTGAACACCTCTGACACTATCTCCCCCGTGCCGCAGCTGTTTAAGGAGCCGCTGGAGAGCGCCGACCAGGTGGGCGGGCCGCTACTCGAGCCGCCCGACATCAAGATCATTTTCGGCAACATCCCGCCGATGTACGAGGTGCACTGCCAGCTGCGTGACGACCTGGCCGCCATGGCCAGCCACTGGCGCGATGAGCTCTGCGTGGGGGAGGCCGTCATCAAATACGTGAGTCGGTGGCAGACGGTGCAGCTGCAGCAGCTGCTGCCGGGAGGAGCTGCTGCAGTGGTGGCACGCAGGACTGGCTCACATCGGGGGCAGTCGAGTTTAGGACGCACGCTTATGTGTAATTGAGTATTTATATTGATATTTACTTAAGACTTAGAGATAAGTTAGACGGAAATAAAAACGTTTTTACAATGAATATCGGGCTGCTAATATTTTAGATGTGCAAATACTGTTCGTTTTTGTAACGTTTGCCTTAAAATAGATAAAATTTGAGTGTTCTAAATCAAAATCGAATTATGAGAACCCTGCAACTATAACGTCAGCTTTGGGTTAAAGTTCCTATATGTCGAGCTGTCCATAAGGTCGTTCACAGTGACTGCAAGCTGTCAGTCACTGCGCTAACTACCGCCGGCTAGCTAAATCGCTTCCGTGCCACCCGGCCACTGGACTGTCTTCTTCGCCGATTAGTTAGGGCGTGTTTCGAGTCCGTTACCAGCGCTGGCGTGCTCTGTGTCCGTCAGAGGCTCATTAACACGGCCGACGATGGTTCCAGCCACAGGGGAATGGTCCCTAATGTTTCCCTTTAAATAACTCCATTTAATAACCCACCGCTCGTCCTGCGACTGCCTGGTCGTCCGACTAACCTTCACCTCCATGCCGCAGGGGGACGAGCTGATGCGTTCCTACCCTCCGTTCGTCAACTTCTTCGAGAAGTCGAGGGAGACGCTGGTGCGGTCGGACCAGGCGCGGCCGCGGTTCCACGCATTCCTGAAGATCAGCCAGAGTAAGCCCGAGTGTGGCCGGCAGACACTGCAGGAGCTGCTCATCCGACCCGTCCAGCGACTCCCGAGCATGATTCTCCTGCTCAACGGTAAGTCGAACGGGTTGTGAGGAGGTGTCAGTGGGGCAGACACTGCAGGAGCTTGCTCATAGCCGACCCCGTCCGCGACTCCCGAGCATCGATTCTCCTGCTCAACGGTAAGTCGAACGGGTGGAGGAGCGTCGTGAGCCAGCACACTGGCAGGAGCTGCTTCATACCGAACCCGTCCCAGCGAACTCCCGAGCATGTTCTCCTGCTCAACGTAAGTCGAACGGTTTTGGAGGAGGCGTCAGTGGGCAGCACACTGCAGGAGCTGCTCATTCCGACCCGGTCCATGCGACTCCCGAGCATGATCTCCTGCTCAACGGTAAGTCGAACGGGTGGAGGAGGCGTCAGTGGGCAGACACTGCAGGAGCTGCTCATTCGACCCGTCCAGCGACTCCCGAGCATGATTCTCCTGCTCAACGGTAAGTCGAACGGGTGGAGGAGGCGTCAGTGGGCAGACACTGCAGGAGCTCTCATTTCGACCCGTCCCGCGACTCCCCCGAGCATGATTCTCCTGCTCAACGGTAAGTGAACGGGTGGGAGGACGGTGTCAGTGGGCAAGACGCTGCAGGAGCTGCTCAATCCGACCCGTCCAGCGACTTCCCGAGCATGGAATACTTCCTGCTCAACGGTAAGTCGAAACGGGTGGAGGAGGCGTCAGTGGCAGACACTGCAGGAGCTGCTCATTCGACCCGTTCAGCGACTCCGAGCATGATTCTGCCTGGCTCAACGGTAAGTCGAAACGGGTGGAGGAGGTGTCAGCTGGGCAGGACCTGCAGGAGCTGCTCATCCGACCCGTCCAGGCGACTCCGAGCATGATTTCCTGCTCAACGGTAAGATTCGAACGGGTGGAGAAGGTGTCATGGCAACACTGCAGGAGCTGTCCTCCCGACCCGTCCAACGCTCCGAGCATGATTCTCCTGCTCAACGGTAAGTCGAACGGGTGGAGGAGGTGTCAGTGGGCGTGATGGTTCGCTTAGTGTGGCATTCGTGTGTGTTCGCACAACAACGTGGCTATTCTCGCACGGGTCGATGTTAGTGAAGAGTTGCAGTCGTGCTCGTGGCAGCCAATCGGCCCCGCGCTCTACAAACTACGAACTCGAACTAAAAATAAAGCACACTTAACAATAACATTGGTCATACATACAATAACATATATGAGTCAGATTCGCAAGTCTTTGGTTCGTCTGGCACCCGTTGTCGTTCTCTTCGTCTTTTGCAATTTCATGTTTCGCTTTGGCTGTTTTTGGTGTGATGTATACATGTCTGGGAAACTGATGGGGCATGAGCTTAATAGTCTGTTTTAATGTTACATAAAATGTTCGCGACCAAAGAAGAACTTGCTAACGCATTTGATTCGTAGTCATTGTCATTTTATATGTGTATAGTTTATACTGTCTTGATTGTTGCTCTCGTTTGTAGACTAAAGAGCATGGTGGAATAGCTGCCGATCTTCATACACAACAGATCTTTTTCATCCCGGCTAGTGCAGACAAAATGTGTGTTTTTTGTGGGTGCATGATGCATATGTAGTCCAAATAATAAATGCAAATACTAGGACTTGTGTGGCACCAGCCAATATCGTCTATCGCTTCGCCTTACCACCATGCTTCACCGTGAAGCACATGACCATGAACTGACTGGATCAGTGCCGCTGTAATCTGACCACCCGCTGTTACAGACATTCTCAAACACACGCCCAAGAGCCACCCGGACCACCAGAAGCTGGAGGAAGCGCTGGCCAAGATCAAAGAGGTGATGACTCACATCAACGAGGACAAGCGGCGCACCGAGGGCCAGATGGCGCTGTTCAACATCTTCAACGACATCGAGAACTGCCCGGTAAGACCTTCAGCGCGGGGCGAGTGGTGGTGCCGTCTCTTCTCTTCTGTCTCTGTTGCCTCCTCTGCCTCTCCTGTCTCTGGTCTCTGTTTCCTGTCCTGCCTCTGTTGCCTCTCCTGTCTCTGTTGCCTCTGTGTCCTCTCCTGCCTTTGTTGCCTTTCCTGTCTCTGTTCCCTTTCCTGCCTCTGTTTCCTCTCCTGTATCTGTTGCCTCTCCTGTATCTGTTGCCTCTCCTGTATCTGTTGCCTCTCCTGCCTATGTTTCCTCTCCTGTCTCTGTTTCCTCTCCTGCCTCTGTTTCCTCTCCTGTCTCTGTTTCCTCTCCTGTCTCTGTTTCCTCTCCTGTATCTGTTGCAGGAGAGGCAGGTTGCCATCCCTCACAAATAGTACCTGTCCAATTTGCCTCGATGGTATGTGATATTATTAACATATGCTATTTGAATGTATGAAACTCAAAAGAATTGATAGATGAGAGGCCCAAAGGAGATAACCAACCAAGTTGGAGAGAAACTCGGCAGCGTAGAATGCAATCATCTCTCTGATGGGAGCAGAGCCGTATCATCCCATCATTCTAACAAAGCCCGCATAACAGAGGGAAATCATCATCGAAAGAGCACATATCTATCACCTAAATAGGCTTGCAGAGCCTATTCATTCAGAACTAGTCAAACACAAGACGATCATACGTCCATGATCATTGCATCTACAAGATGGAGTCGACCATTCAATTAAGTTGCCTCTCCTGCTCTCCTGCCTCTCCTGGCTCCTGCGTCTCCCTGCCTCTCTGCCTCTCTGCCTCTTCCTGCTCTCCTGCCTGCCTCTCCTGCCGTCTCCTGCTCTCTCCTGCCTCTCCTGCCTCTCCTGCCTCTCCTGCCTCTCCTGCCTCTCCTGCCTCTCCTGCCTCTCCTGCATCTCCTGCCTCTGTTACCTCTCTGTCTAGCCAGGCTGAGCGCTGAGCGGCTGAGCCAGGCTGGTGTGCTGAGATCGGCAGGCTGCAGCTGTATGTCTGGGAGAAATCCGGCCGCCGCCGCTGCTGGCGTGAGATTGTTTTCTGACCGTCCTGGCCGGCGGAGCTGCTCTGCTGAGCCAATAATCCCTGCCATCTCATAGCCTTGTTGAGCCGGCGGTAACGATAGAATGGAGTTTATGAAGGAAGTTATTAAAGACAGTTTTTTATCAGGTAGTTGGTTCAAGTTTATCATGAGGTCGGGAGCTATAATAAGAAATGGTGAAGCATGGGA
>VOPJ01002297.1:0-16206 GCA_014673585.1 Semibalanus balanoides
ACTGCAGTGTCACTTGCCTCCTTCAAAATTAGATTAGATAAATACTATACAGAGAAGGGATTAATTCATAAGTACTCGTGGGATTAGACTTGTTTTAGGTAGGTGGGGTGGACTGGAGGGTGATACTGGTGGGATTGGGGGGGGGGATATGTGCAACCTCGTATGGGCCCTGGAGGCTCTTTGTTGCACTCTTCTTTTTGTCTTTATGTCTTTAAGTCATTAATTATTGTCAGGCATGCCCAATTTCAGCATAATAATAATTGTTGGGCTCAACTCAGGCCTGCCCAACCTGGTTAGCTGCCCCGGCGAGAACCAAGTTGGACCCAATAAGATAAATTTGTAAATTGGGCAAACTGGGCTATGCCCATGCTGGCTCAAAGTTGCCCGAGCGGTGCCCAACTTAATCGTTGGCTGGGAAGTGACATTGCCTTCCAAAATGTTTGTGATCGTGTCAAAGCCACAGTTTGTGTCCGAAATATGTGAAACTTGCAGGATTTTATAAGATCATAAGCACCTACAATTGGTATATCTCGGATTTTTTTCATCGGTGACCTAAGGTCAGGTCAATTTCCTGATCTCCCCATTATAAGTGAAATGGAATATAAACAAATGCTTTCTTTTCAGAAAAATGCATTGGAGCAGGCTAATTATTTTAGAATCATGTTATTTTAGCTCATTCTGGATGACCAAGGTGCAATTGCTGTTCATTGATCTCTACCAGGTCATTTGAGGTCATCTGAGGTCATCAGCAATGACTTGCTAGCACCTCTTGATAGAAAAGAGATAGAGAAGAGCGGATGACACCACTGTGTTCGTCTCGTCTGGCCGCGTTGCCCTATATGTAACATGGCCTACCTGGGTCAACAAATGACCTTGACCTGAGATAAATTTTTGAAATTGACCTTACCAGGTCACTAAGTATATTGTTTCAAAGCGCCTCCACGAAACAAACACGATTGTTTTAAAATCATTGCTATATCATTTTTAGACAAAAAGTTACTCAAGAAAACAAATTCTACACAAAACTGCATTTTTGACCTTCGATGACCTCTGGAGCCTAAACTATTGATCTGAGCTCAGTTTTGATGCCATCTAGTGCAATCGCATTTTTATGAACTTTCGATTGCCGTTTTTGTTTCGTTTGTCCCTAGCTATCATAGTTCACGACATATACGGGGGTTGTTCGAAGCTAAGTCCAAAAACTGTAAAATTTGACCTTTGACGACCTCTGGCTACCTCAATATTGACTTAAGGTAAAAATGATCTTTGTAGCTTCCAATGTATATGTTAAGCGTTTTCGAACATTTTTTTCTGCGTCCTTCAATCCCTTTTCGTTTTCGAGTTAGAGGGGGGTCATTTTGACCCCCACCATGGCGAAGTTGTCTCGGACGCCCACCAGGGCGCGAGATATGCATGAAATCATACATTTTCATAAAGTTTGTATAGCCATGGAGGAAAAACAGACGTATCTATCATCCAAACAAATGTCAAATTTTGATTTTCAGCTTAAAATACCACGAAATAGTTGAAATTCAAGATAAATTTTCAAATGTGACTATTCCTTTTTAAAATATATAATGTACCATAATGCCCTAATAGGTATTGAAGAATGCATCAATGGTATTAGAACACGGTGAAATTAATGTTAGGCTGTAACTGCAGGTCACAAAATATTGCGGTAGGTACAGTCTGTTCTTTATATTGACTTAAAGATACTTTTTCACCCGATAACAGTTTCTTGGAAAATTATACCCCCTACGGGAGATACCCTGTCGATTATACATAGCTAGCAAAGTAGTGATAATTAAAGCAGGCCTAACATACTAAAACAGGTAAATGACCTAAACAGGCAATAGACACAGATCCGTGCAAATGATGGTGTAGAGGACAACAACAGAAGAGGAAAGTCTCCAGATGCTGATAAAGGTTTATCTTGAGATCAGCTAGGAAGCTAAGGCTCTTAGAAAGCAAATGCACATCAGTTCACACCAACTGCACCCATATAAAAGCCAATACGATCTCTAACACACCTGAAACCGCTTTCATACAGTCTTTAAATAATTCAGCTGTGGTAAAGTGGTTTGGCATTTTGTTTGGACAAAATATCACGGAAAGCTTCAATAAAGCAATATGTTAAGTATACCATTACCAACAACGGCATGTCATGTCCTTCCATGCAAAATTTGAAGTAAACTCGGTACAATATCAATTCAAGCTATGAAACATTTCATACAATTTGCATTGACAATTGCACCTTCTATGGAAAACAACATCAAAGATCATTCTTCTTACGTCATTGGTTTCCACCTCCGTCTTAACATACCCGCCTCCCTTGCTTCCCTTTGACCTCCCGTGCCATTCATCACACCCGTCATTTAAACATTTTCGCAAGTACAAAACGTATATTTTGATATTGCACAAAATATGCAAGATATCTTAACAGTAGCAAAAACAGTATGAACAACACCAATCGGATCGAGATATGCCAGTTAATTACACGTGAGACTAGCTATCATACTNCGTAATCAGGGCATTCTTCTCCATCATTCTACATACTTTTCCCAAGGTGCTATATTCCCTTTAATGGTTAGAGTGGTATATGCTACCAGGTAACCAGCCGGGAACTCGTTGCCGTGATAACCTCCCCACTCCTGATACATCCAAGCTCACATATCTACCCTGTCTCCCGCCCGGGTCACGGTATAGCAGCTCGGTCACGTTTTACCTGTCATTCAGCAGATCGCCGGCTAACAGGTAGGTGCAGTCACTTCGGAACGTGTACAGGCGACCGTCGAACGTCACGAACGTGGAGGAACCGGAGAGAACAGCGTGACCTGGAATAAAGACCGGAACGGGTTAGTGTCGAGCTGTTGTCACCCATCCCCGACTCAATCTCAGAGCTCCCCGACACACAGACGGCTCAGAGTTCCCTGTCCCCGACACACAGACAGCTCAGAGGTTCCCCGTCCCCGACACAAGACAGCCTCAAAGTTCCCCTGTCCCGACACACAGACAGCTCAGAGTTCCCACGTCCCCGACCACACAGACAGACTCAGAGTGTCCCCGTTCCCCCGACACACAGACAGCTCAGAGTTCCCTGTCCCGACACACAGACCAGCTCAGAGTTCCCGTCCCCGACACACAGACAGCCTCAGAGTTCCCCGTCCCCGACACACAGACAGTCAGAGTTCCCGTCCCCGACACCAAAACCAGACAGCTCAGATTCCCCTCCCGACACACAGACGGCTCCGAATATTCCCCGTCCCCGACACCACAAGACAGCTCGAGTTCCCCCGTCCCCGACAACAGAAGCTCAGGAGTTTCCCCGTCCCGGACACACAGACAGCTCAGATTCCCCGTCCCCGAACACACAGGACAGCTCAGATTCCCCGTCCCCGACACACAGACAGCTCAGAGTCCCTCCCGTCCCGACACACAGGCAGCTCAGAGTTCCCCGTCCCTGACACACAGACGATTCAGAGTTCCCCGTCCCCGAAACACAGACGGCTCAGAGTTCACCGTCTCCGACACACAGACAGCTCAGAGTTCCCCATACTCGTCCCCGACACACAGACTGCTCCAGAGTTCCCGTCCCCGAACACACAGACGCGTCAGAGTTCCCCGTCCCCGACACACAGACGGCTCAGAGTTCCCCGTCCCCGACACACAGACGGCTCAGAGTTCCCCGTCCCCGACACACAGAACAGCTCAGAGTTCCCCGTCCCAGAGTTATCCGTCCCCGACACACAGACAGCTCAGAGTTCCCCGTCCCCGACCCCGTCCCCGACACACAGACAGCTCAGAGTTCCCCGTACCCGACACACAGACAGCTCAGAGTTCCCCGTCCCTGACACACAGACAGCTCAGAGTTCCCCGTCCCCGACACACAGACAGCTCAGAGTTCCCCGTCCCTGACACACAGACGGCTCAGAGTTCCCCGTCCCCGACACACAAGTGTGCCGCCCCGGCTCCTGAGTTCTGACACACAAGTGTGCCGCCCCAGGCTGGCCATATTGAACACACAACACTGCTGCGAGTGGTTTTGCTGCACTGTTTCTCAATACATCCTTCTCAATAGATCCTAATCTCGCCCATTCCTCTCCATTGAGTTTTTGCAGAGGAGGCGCTGGAGTAGATCAGATCTGAGTGTCGGGAACATCGCACGGTAACTGGTGCAGCCAATGGGCTCACAAAAGGCCCCCAGAGGTCACCCGGGGACGGCAGTGGGGTGAATGGCCATAACAGATCAGCACGAATGACGCCGCAGAGTCGGAACGACCACAGCTGGCCTGTACCGTCGCCACAACGCGAGCGGGCACTGCGCTGCTATGGGGTTACACACTACTGCGTTGCTGCCCGATTATGTATGCTTGAGGTGAATTGCGTTACGTCATGTGACTAACAAATGCAGCATGATTCTGATGCATTTTTCGTATTCTTCTTTGTTCCCCTGAACTTTGAAGAATCTTAACCCGCGCACGGCCCCGTCACGCTAACCACACACGTCCACGCTAACCACGAATGGATGGGGGGGGGGATTTCCGCACACCCGAAGATCTAAAAAACACACAATGTAGTGACAATCGAAAAGCAGCGAAAAACAATCGAAAAATGGTCGAAAAAAATAGAAAAATAGCTCGAGACAATGTCTATCGAAAGTACTTGGATCCTTTATCAGATCAGGTCAATATTAAAAACACCAGAGGTCATCATAGGCCAGATTTGCCAGTTTGAAGACTTCTCTCCAAACACCCCAAATATCTCGAGAAATATATTATCTAGGTAGAAACAAACTGAAACAGCAATCGAACGCTCTTGAAAAATGCAATCGCAAAAGGGTCCTCCAACTTAAGCTCAGGCAAATACTTTAAGCTCCAGAGGTCATCAAAGGCAAAAAAAGTATTTCATTTGCATTTTTTGTTTGCAAATAACTTTTTACCTGGGATAATAATTTTGACGCCATCGTGTTTGTCTCGTCAAGACGCATCAAATCATATTCATTTTTGACCATGTTAAGTCAATTTCGATTTTTTACCTCATTTGACCAGTGGTGACCCAAGTAGGTCATGTTGCATATTGGAAAACGTGTCGCATAGAGATAAACATATTGGTACCAGTTCCACTTTCAAATCTTCACTCTGTTGAGAGTTATTGACACAAAAAAATATTGGTGACCTCGGATGACCTCGGCTGACCATCTAGGGATCACTGAACACAAATTTATCATGGTTCATTAAGAATGACCTATTATAGAATGATACAGCAGTAAGTGTACAGCTATCATGCGTATTCTCGGAAAAGGAAGCAGTTCAATATTTCTCCATTGACTAATAATGGAGAGCTCACGAAATTGACCCGACCTTAGGTTAACGATATAGAAAAGCCGGAGCTGTAATACTTGTAGGTATTGATGATCTTATGAAATCGTATAAGTTTGAAATCGATCAGCCAAAAACTGTGGCTGTGGTATGACCGCAAACTTGGTAGAGTTGGGGTCACGTGACCTGGCCTAGTGACCTGACCTAACATGACCCGAGGTCAAGAATTCAGATTACCTAGGCAATTAATGCTTTAACAGCTCTGCCAAATTTGGCGGCACTGTGCGCTGTCGTGTTTCTGCTATTCATGACAAACCTGAAGGGGCGCAAATCCCCCGGCCATGCGCGTGTTATCCCGCACCCCGCTGGGGTTTTCAGCCGAACATCCTGGGCCACCCGCTGGGATGGTCTAGATCCGAGTCAATAACTGCAGCGAGACTCACAAGATGGCTATCGAAAGCTCTCAATGAGATGCCTCCAAAGCATACGCGACATTTACCAAATAAGGTCTCAAGGCAGGTCACGGTCAGGTCAACTATAAAAAATGATACATTTTAATTTGTGGGCCATACTTTTCATCCAAAGCCTTAGAATGAGACTGCTATCGCACAGGTTTAATACATTTCCCCCATTAAGCAAAAGCAAAACTGTAGGTATTAGGCTACATGGGGCGGCTGTTCCCATGGCTGGCCGAACCACATGGCTAATGGGGTGGGCCGAACTGGAAAATCTCTAGATCATGGCTGTGGCTACAGCTGTGGCTTGCTAGTCTACCTGGATATTTCATCAATCTTATCAAACCAATCATGCTTTAAGAAGCAGTGGCATGTTTGCCATAACAATTACGTGATGAGAAGAAAAAAACATGAATTGTACAAAAAATCCTCCACGGCTGGCCAACGGCCAGTCATTGAGATTTGGAGTGGCGTGGCTGGCTTGAGCTGTGATGCCATGGCTGTGGGGCGGCTAGGCCAAGGAAAAGTGCAGCCATGTCGAACTTTAGTATTAGGTAAGCAAATGTCAAGGTTCAGATCAGGTCACTGCTGGTCAACAATCGAAAAAAACAGGAAAAATAGCTCGAGACAATCTCTATCGAAAGTATTTGGATCCTGTTTCAGGTCAGGTCAATATTAAAAACACCAGAGATCATCGTAGGTCAGATTTGCCAGTTTGAAGACTTCTCTCCAAACACCCCAAATATCTCGAGAAATATATTATGTAGGTAGAAACAAACTGAAACAGCAATCGAAATCTCTTGAAAAATGCAATCGCAAAGTGGTCCTCCAACTTGAGCTCAGGCAAATACTTTAAGCTCCAGAGGTCATCAAAGGTGTAAAAAAGGTCTACGAAAGTCATGCGACACATGTTTAATGGGTTAAATAATGCGTATAACTGGATAGAAGCAGCCATACTTACGACACCATATAAGGTCAACCATCGTGGCCACGTTTTATAAGGTTAAAATAATAAATTAAAAAATATAAATGAAATAGGCACATTTCTACATCAGTTTTGCTTTCCGAAATACAGCGGTGGAATTTATTCGTCTGTATATGATAAATACAAGAAGAAGAACGTGACTTATAAACAACGTTATGATATACTTATACTTAGGGAGCCATAAGTCAGTCAAAAATAAAGATATTGCTTCGAAATTAGGTTTTGATATCGTCCATTCCTGTTTTTGTCATGCATATGCCGTTTGTAATATTCTTAACCCGCGAGTCACTGGGGGGGGGCTTTTTTTAGCCCCCTCCCCCTGATGAATATCTAAAGTATCTAACAAATCAATGCAGCTATCAACGCCAAACTTCTTGTACCTGACCGGGCATTTTTTCACACCCTTTGCATATTTTTGTTTTAATTTCGTCAATTTTTTTAGATTAAGCTAAGCTAGTGACGTCACTACACACGATTTTGACACCAAAATCAGCTAAACTTTAGGAGACTGTACGAATGCCATGTAGTACACAAAATGGAATCCGTAAGTGAAAGAAGATAGCAAATGTCAAGGGCTACAATATGGCTATGTCGGATTTTTGAGAAAAAAAAAAATTTACCCCAGAATTTTCATTTTTTTTCTTCAAAAAACGACCCAAAAATTGAAAACTTTTAAAGATATTTAAAAAACCGGAATATTGTAAAATAACTATACATATTCAACAACCATACCAAATTTCAAAATGATATCTGTATTTTTGTTTGAGTGATGACATCTAAGGTATGGGTAACTCGTGATGTCAAATTTTGAAAATTAATTTGTTGTCCTTTTTAACCAGATACAGACAAAGGAAGAGCAGCACTGTATTTCTGAGACTAAACCGGACTATTAAAATTTATTGATTTACTGTATTAATCATTTTCAAATTTTAACCTTTTGTGACATGACTTTGACCTTTACTTGACCTTTAATTCACGTACATTAAATAAAGTGGTAAAAATAGTATTCAATTTCGAGTTCTACACGTAAACAATTAGTATGAACAACTTGTGTTGCAGTTGAAATTTTTCGTATAATTTTTGGCATTAGTGACCTTGTGTGACCTGGACCTTGACTTGACATGTGCCAAAAAATCCCAATTAGCAATTCTAGATGTGAGTTCATACCTTGAGAGGCCACTCTGGCGATCATGGTTGCAACCAATTGCCTTTGAGATGGAAAATAGGTTATACATTTTGTATATAAATTTTATCTTTGACCTGACTGTTGACGTCACTCTAGGGCAACACAAAATATTTTACGTCGATGAATTTTTCTGGGATATCGATTGCCGTTGGTTCAGCGCGATTCGTCTGATTGGTTCCGAAGATACAAGGAGGGGGTGCAGGGGCTAAAAATCAGTGACTCGTGTTACAGAAAATACCCCAGTGTCTGTCGGGTTAAAGTAATTGATTTGGTGAGAAAAAAAAAATACGGGCAAAAAAGGAAAATCCTAGATAGGCAATGAGCAGAGAATGTTATTTCCACCCGTTTGACGATTTTCGTTTGCAATTCGCTTAAAAACTCAATTTTATACGATTTTCAAACATGTGTAGTTTTTTGTAACCAAAAATGTCATGACATGACGTCATCAAAACGTCATTAACCCTCACCCTACAGGGACCTTCACTAATTTGTATGCATACCAAGTGGTTTTTGATAACGATTGTGAGTCTGGCTTAAGGTTGGTATCGGCAAGATATCGGACCAAGCACATTTGGTATCGGAAAAGTATCGGCTGATACCACTAGTAAGGCGCTATAGTTGGCGATGAACGAACGAAAGCAAAGGAAAATGTGAATTCAACTCGATCGAGCAAGTAGTTTCTGAGATACCAATAAGGATGCGCACGTGCAAAGGCACCCCACCCCTGACTTGAGGGAAAGTGGTTACGGAGAGGTTCCTAACCACACACCAAATTTGAACACAATCGGCTCAGCCGATCCTGAGATAGAATAGGGTGTGCACGTGTGCACGTGCAGATTCATCCCACCCCTGAGTTGTGGGAAAGTGGTGACTGAGGGGTCACTACTCACCAACCACTCAACACACCAAATTTGCACTCAATCTGACCAGCCGCTGCCGAGTTTTTCCGAGAAAACACAACACCTCTCACGCGGCACGCACCACGCGCAGTAGTAGTCACCCACATGAGTCGGCACTCGGAACTGGTCTCAGACAGGGTAAATTGGATGGGGCTACTCAGCAAAAAAGACCATTTGTCAATAGGACGTGCGGTTGCAGAGATATAAGCTTCTCAAAAGCGTCGTCACGGGTCGGGCCGGGTCGCTCATTTTCCGATTTGTCCCATATACCACGAAAGGACGAGCGAGCGCTTCGCGCTCGCTCGACAAATATCGGCGTCAATACGTTTAAACAAAATTTCCATCTCTTCTGGAGACGATGATTCCCACGCATAAAGCAAGCGTATGATAGGTCATTTATTTCAGAAGAACCGCATAAGCAATAAACACTTTTCTGTGAATGACTGGAAGCACTAACAAGAAAAACCTTACACATTTTCAATGACTCAAGCTTATTGAAAACTACGCAAACTGGACCATATGTTTACATCAGTTATAATCATATGACCAGTTGTGTGACTCACATTAAGCACGTTCGCCATATTTTAACTCACCAGAACTGAAATGTCTGTATAAACACTGCCAATCCATCAGTTCAATTTAGCTCGGTCCGCCGTCTCGGAAGCAAGGGTGTATCCAGCTGTGGTTTTTGTGTGTGGGGGGGGGGAGTTCAGTGGCGCATTTGCCCGAGAGAGGAGGGGGCAGAAGTCAGCCACCCGCCGCTTTACGTCCGACTTTTAATGTTGTTGTGCTTTTTGTTGGGGAGTCAAATAACGGTTTTTAGAACCTTTGGGGGCGTGATCCCTTACACCCCTCCCCTGGGTCCGCCCTTGCTCAGAAGAACCAGAGAGGCCACGCAGATCTGTCCAGGGGTGGATTTCCCGCCTGAGGAGCCAGCTCGAGGTCACAGGGCCGGGGCCGTCCGATCATCTCTGCTCTCTGCAGCCCCTGCAGCCTGCAGCAGCAGGACCATCTGACAGGGGAGGCTCAGACCGCTTGGCCGCCAGGGGTCGCCCTCGTTAAATAAGCCGTGCCGCCGGCCTCCTCGCCGATTGCAGAGCTAGCCATGGAGGCGTGCGGGACGGGTGGTGCCAGAGCGCCGCTGCTGCTGCTGCTGGAGCTGGGGCTGCTGCTGGCACTGGTGGCTGTGACTGCGGTGTCGGCAGCTGTCGTGTCACCCGAGCTGATGGCGGAGGAGGTGCCCGTCTGCGAGTCAGCCACCGCTCACAGTCATGCCACGTGTGAGGCAGAGTTCGAGCATCTCGTCCAGAGGTTCGACATGCTCAAAACGCCGGTAGGTGCACAGCGTGATCGTTGAAGCAGCGAGGTAAAACCTAGTATTTAATCCAGAAGGTTTAACAGTTTGCTTTTTTCAATTTACGTCAATATGATTATAACTGCATCATTACTATCATGTAAATATCAAACGCCGATCAAACACCGATCATTGTTGTTCTCCAAAAATGTATGTGTTATGTTGCTTGAAAATAGTGCATTATTGGAAAATACATGTCGCAATGAAGAAGTTTTCACTAGTTGAGCTGTGCAAAAGTCCTCAACTGAGTTAGTTCTTTTCTTTGAAAATATTCACCCGTTCCCGAAAATTCAAACGATTGTGCTGCTAGCTTTCCACCCATGACAATCTGTTGCCCACAGGCGAACACATACTTCGCTCCTGTGTTCACCTCTGAGCAAAAATCCGCCGACGGACAGCCGGTCACCAACACCATCCTGGAACTGCAGCCGGCCGGCACGCGCATCCCGTGGCTCCGCACCAACGTCACCACCCAGCTGTTCCTGTGGTTCCACCGCGGCGCGCCGCTGGCCGTGCACGCGCTGCTACCAGACGGCACCTACGTGCGCGAGGTGCTGGGCGATCCGCTGCGCCACCCGGGGGCCCACTTCCAGCTGGCCATGCCCTACATGACCTGGGTGTCGACTGAGGTGCTCTCAGACACAGAGTACGTGCTACTCAGCGGCTCCGCAGTGCCCTCCTTCAACCGCCTCGACTACGACCTAGCCGACCCCGCCGCGCTGGTGGCCGAATTCCCGAAACATCAGGAGGTCATCATGGCGGCGTATGGTAAACCGGCGCAGAATAGCGTAGCCTGATCGAGCCGGCACACGACAAGTCGTCGTTGGCAGCGGCACAAGTGAAAGGTCCGAGGATCGAGGCGGTTACGCTGGTTCTGACGCCGCGCTTGTGATCAGCTTCGCTGAGAAGCGGCTCCGCTCTGCGTCAATGATCATTGTCCACCGCGTTACTGGTCTGTTCGCCAGATAGAGATGCTGTACAGACTATTACCCGTACCGGGGTCGGAGCAGAGAGCAGACCAAGCGTGCTATTTAGCGGTGCAGTTTGTATGCATGCGTTCACGTGTTATGACTTGGCAATGACTAAAAGAACCGTACCTTGAATTCGTCAGGGAATAAATACAGAGATAAGTTAATAAACTGAATGTCTTACCTGCTAAAATAGTCAGCTGAATGGAATTATGTCCACAAATAACTAAAACGACCAAGAGAAACCAGCATATGACGCCTATATAGCAAAGATGTCAAGCAAGCACACAAATCCTGTTATTGCACTAGTTAGAAGTAAGCGGGCAAAGTAAACGCAGCCGAAGAATAAGAGAAGCGAAAACGGGTGAAATGGACGCAATGATGTGCAGTTAAGATATTCCGGAAATCGCAACGTGAATTAACTTTCCAAATTACAACTATTGATGAGTGATGACACATCAGCAATGCTTGGAGAAGAGGTAAATATTAGTAAATCAGTGCTGATTGACTAATTTACCTCTTCTCGTCAACTAGAAATACTTCTCGTTTAGTATAATACTAGCTCACAATAAAAGCGGCGTAGTTTCGCCGCCGATGCAAACAGGACTGATTGAAAATAATGCCGCTTTCAAGTGACCAATATAATCCAACAGTCCGCAGCGTCCGCTTGCTACGGCGATATTGATCTACTGCTGCCCCAGGAACGGTGAACAATACTCAGCCCCTCGTGGTATGTTGTTAAACACATCTCACCGCCGTTGTGATAATCTGACGAACACGAAGTACTGGCCGCTTTGGCGTACGTCTGTGATGACGCTCACAGTTTCGCGGAGAAATCTGGCCATTGCTACCATAGAGATGATATATACAGAAATCATGCTATATATGATCTCTATAATTGGCTAATGTTAAAGTCCGGCTCTATGTCGTTTCACTGTCCCTTTCTTTCCTGATGAACTATGGTTACGGGAGCTTGTCACGCGGTCTACCTTTGAATGGTGGCATCCAGTCCATGGGGTCGGAGCCGGGCCAGTAGTCGAAGATGAAGTCGTAAAAGCCGCCGCTCTTCGAGGAGTCACCCTCCATGAACGACTGCAGATAGCGGAGCTGCTGCAGCTCAGGAAGCTCCTGTCGAGTTGCAATGGTGGACATGTTAACGTGTGAATATGACCATATTTTGGACATACAGTCTTATAATATAAATGGTTGATATCAGTTTGGGAAATAAGGGATGACTACATGATTATGAATTGTTTTGAGGATGGACATATAATTGCAATGTCGTGGGTTTAATAAACAAAAATGAATGTTTCTGGCATAGCTACAATAATCACAAAGAAAACCCGGTTGCGGAACATAATGTAGGTACTTACAAACATTATTATGTAATAAATACAATAACATTTAATTGATGATGCAATGACATCAAATTATCCGAAAAATACATATCACACCAGCGTGTATGTGCGGCAACAAAACAGCAATAATTCATTGTTGGTTTATCAATGGTAAGTATGAAATATCACATGCATCGCTTACCTCCCAGATTGGAGATTGGTTCAGTCCATACCAAGGCATCGGTAATATCTGGACGAATGAGATGTATCCTTGATCAATGTTCATGTCCATGATGGACTTGCCTTCGAAATACCTGTAGCAATATAGTTACACCGATGTTATAGTGCTGAACGTCCATCATAAAACGGAACGTTAACTACGACGCCGAGAAACACATGCAATACATTGCGTCATTACTGAACTGCAGGTTCAAGCATCCAAATATAAAGCAGAAAATCAACACTGCTGTTGCATTAACACTCACACGCTAACTACAAATAGCACAATGATTAATGAAATAGTTACCGAAATCTGCTGCATATTGATGATAACATACGTTCCAATGTTATCATCAATAGCCATTTGAGCCCCAAAAAGTCACGACGACTCTCCTGCTCAGTATCCCCTGTAGACGACAGTTAAGACCGACAACGTGTTCCAGTCCGCCGCACAGCTCACCTTTGTGCTCCTTCTATAGCTGTCTGAGTCCAAAACTTGTCACCGTCTCGATAGATTTTCGCAAATAGATGCTGCGCGACCTCGGCGAGATGTTCAAGTACGGGCGACACCTGTCCCGAGTAAGATGAGATAATCAAACACGCGTATAAAATCAAAATGGTTTCCAGGGTTGAAATAATTGAAACGTTTCTAATTGGGCATTAAATTTCATAAGTATACAGTTGAGAGGAATTAGCAATATATTTACATACATTAGTACGGGACAGAAACACAAATTATATGGATGAAGACAAGTTCAAAGAACTTTGATTATATCGAGCAGCCTGGATCAGTCCGGTGAGATAAAATAACAGCAAACCACATTTTAACCAACAGATCCGTCTCATCGGACCAACAGCAGGCCAACAAAGCTATTTTCGTGACTTACGGTGTTACGCCATTGGGACATATCATTGCAGCACCATCTGAATTCTAGGATTTAGTAGACAACACCCACATCTAGAGTGGCAGTCATCTTCGTTCGACAACCCGAAATAACGACGCTATTTACAGAGCACGGTCCCTCAAACCAATATTACTTTACTTTATCCTCAAACTACTCCATGAACTCCTTTGGAGGGCAAAGCAAAACACTGGTTACATAACAATGTTTATGCAATATGCATACATCTAGACCGAATCGCAGTCTGGCCCAAGGCCATACTATCCGGCTGGTGTTTGGTGTCACAGATTAACCATATCCCAAATTATACTCTAATAATGTCATTGTATATCATCTGTGTCTCACCTTTTCGTAGGCTACCATGAGGAAGGCCTTCATTTTGACGAGCATGGGCGGCGGGTTATCCCAGGCATCCTTCAGCCAGAGTCCGGGCTCTCCGAGGACGTCCACTGCGCATCATCACGTCATGCATGCTCAATGTAACGTCGTCAGTAGCATCACACATCACATATCAATAGCGTCTAAGTCATTAATCAGGAGGGCAGAACAGTTCACATCAGTAACGATTCGGTTATAGGCGGTAACGTCGCTAGAGGATGGCCTACAGGTAATGCGATGCATCGTCCCAGAAACGAATATTGGATAAGTCGATGTAGTGCTTAGTTATTTACAACGCATAACTCACTCAGCCTCCTGACGTTACAGTTGGGGGCGTTCCTGTGAGGTGGTTCATATACGACTTGACCGTAAATGCGCAAATAACAGTGAACGACAGACACGTCTAAACATCGTTACACGATGACACTAAACCTAGCGAAAGTTTGTTTTAGGATGAGATCACTTCGGCCCATTCGGGCCATCGCACAGCCATGTGATGAAGGAGAAGGGGTAAAGTGGGTCAAAATGGAACGCCGACAAGGCAACCATGGACACATTGGACAGGCCCTTCCCCGTAGGGCGAAGCTGCAATGAGGGCCCACGCCATGCAGACGGCCAACACTCCTGGGGGACGGCTCGGGTGCCACCACATGCCCGGTGACCAGCGACCACCAGACCTGGGTTAACGTGGGCGTGACAGGGGATTGAGGACCGGCAATCGGGAGGATTTAAAATTGTCTAGCGAAAGTATCACGGAGGGATCAAGTATCTTAACATCTGCCAAGACTCACCGAGTCCGAACTTTGTGTAGAGCCAGCGGGCGATCTTCTTGGTGTAGTCGAACACGTTGGTGACGGTGTCGCGCTCAGAGATGTCCCGGTACAGCTGGTCAATCACCGACTCCAGAGACACAAAGGCCGAGTACAGCTCCGACTGGGTGAACTCGCCGTAAAACCAGTCTGTAACGTGCAGGCATATCCCAGATACTATCGTGACGACCATGACTGAACATAAATAAATTATGTAAAATTGTATTATTGAACAATTTATGAACGATGCTAAGGGGTCGGCCGAGCGTAATGTTGTATTTTATGGCGATGTTGTACCTTCAGTAACAATACTTTTAATTGTGTGATTTAAAGCACAGTTGTCTTGATCAGTCTTGTCTTGATCTGTCAGCCATCACATTAGCCGTTGACCTAGGTTCCGGCATTCTTCTAAATGACAGCCGAACTGTATATCATGCTGACATAGCAGCGATGCTATATCTGACTAGACCTTGCGCAACAACATTGAATAATTAACCAAATATAATGTTCACACATGGGACGTTATGGTAAGGAGCTGCATCAGATATTGGTTTTAGAATCCAAGGAAAGCATGCTATGCGAGCAGGCAAGAGTCGACTGGTCACTCGACAGTCGACACCTTGGAAGTTAATAAAATCAGATATTCTCGGTTTTATCACCGGCAATGCTCGACTTTGTTTTTATTGTTTTGTTTGATTGTTTTATATTTGATGAATTCGCCTGTCAGTGGGTATTTATACAAATTAGTGATTATCGTAATAAACTGAAACTGAAACTGGTTATAGATATCAAATTAAATATGAAAATATTAAATGAGACAAATATAATGCGAAAGACCTCGGTCATGCGACATTGGAACCTTAGGAAACTATACAACTACTTAACTGTAATTATGTTCATGAATAATACTAATTTTACAGAAATTATGTACCTACAACACGTGTGGTTCACTGTGACTGTATCGTCCTGCGCGTGGGGAAGGGAGGTGAGGGGGGGATGCTGCGCGGTTACTCACTGACGGTGTCCCGCACCACCTGGACCACATGCGTCTCGAAGTGATGGTACAGGATCAGCATCTGCGGCTTGTACTGCTGGCCCAGCTGCATCAGACGGTGACGGACGTAGCCTGTGGCGGTGGTGTACACCTGACGCAGGCGCAAACTGGTGCGCGCGTACACAGACTTGGCCCACTGCGATATCGGCAGAACAGGCGAGTGGTCAAAACCTGTGTAGGCGATAACTCGGGGAACTATGGTAGCTAACTAGCTATGCAACTACTCGAGCAACTCGTATGCTAGGTCAGAGAGGTAGGCTGAAGACGAACAGTTCTGGGAGCTCATATTAGCCGTTTTCACGATGGGCTTATTTTGCGCGAAATGTTTTAAAACATTTTAAA
>VOPJ01002298.1:0-13686 GCA_014673585.1 Semibalanus balanoides
ATTTCGGCTCGACTGGGGGGGCTGGCGGCTTCACTGGGGGGGGGGCTGCAGCCCCCCCAGTTAACATGCTTAGAGGAGGCCCTGCTAAGTGCTCAGCTAACATGCCCTTTACTCCCTCTTCCATCCGCAGTACTTGACCTCACTTGATACTATTCCACGCAATCAGTCATAGCCGATGACTTCTCATATTTCCAATTGAAAAGTAAGTGTTCACTATCATCAAAACAAAGTGACTTGCATCTCGATAGCGGACGAGAATGGCAACGCCACGGAAGTTCCAAGCTGATAAACATGGTTTGTTGATAGGTGTTAGTAGGCGGATAAGGTTCGTCCATTAATTACGTAACGCATTTTTTGCGATTTTCGATCCCCTCCCTCCCCATGTCACAATGTGTCACGCTGAGGTAAGCCCCTACCTTAATAACGTTACGCTAACTTTTACCCCTTTATTTAACCAAATAGGTTCAGTTTGGGCCAAAAAGCCTTCCATGGCGAAAACTAGCATTCTAGAACGCTGGAACAAAACGCATCAAATCTCCGCTGAGTGGAAGCGATGTATTGGCTTTGCTAGTTGGGACATTCTAGGACAGATCGACCAAAACAATTTGAAAATAGCATACTTTATCTCATATTTCGATAAAACTACGTCTATGGACTTATTCGAGCTGTATATTCATGCTGGGCAATTATCAGCCTCGTCCATCGAATAGTTTTCCAGTTAAAGGGAGTGTGCCTACTCTTTTGAAATGTCAAATATATTTGTATTACGGTAAGAAGCTATTGCTTTGATTATTGGTTAACGATAAAATTCACGTCTGGAGGAGCCCCTTAAGAGTTGAATTTTTAACCTTTATTCTGTTTTGCATTTGTGTGTTCAAAACTCAAAAACGATCGTCCACTATAAACCGAGTAGGAAGATGTTACAGTATAATGGCGCACTGGCCGAAAGCTAACGAATATATGCTAGCCGTTGTAATTTAAGAGCAATGCTCTAGTGCAAAGCTCCTCTGGCGACTATTGATAATTAAATCTACTGCCAGTATGTGATTTGCGACTTTGGGAATACTCTCAGCAACTACAAGTGATTCTGGGGAAATGAAGCAACAATGGCTAAATTCAGAAAAATATTTCTACAGACTAGTGTCAACAACTCCACATGACCAATGTGAGTAGGCACACTCCCTTAAAAGGATCGGGCAGCATTGCAATGTCGTGCAAAAGATAATTTGCAACGGCCATAGGCGGATCCAGAACGGGTGGTTTGGGTCAGTTGGGGGGGGGCAAATCCAAAAAAGTATCGCACAATTCTGAAAACTCATCAGATTTCGCTTGCTTATGTATCAGTAGCTGATTTAAAACAAATTTTCCTTAGAAAAAGTTGCTTAGATTTACTATTATCTCAGGAAATGTGTCAAATTTGCTCCGATTTTGGGTGGTTTGGGGAAGGCATGGCCCCGTGCCCCCTCCCCCCCCCCCACACACACACTGGATTCGCCCATAGCAGCGGCAATATATATCTTATCTTAATCATGCGAGTCGTGCAAGCCTATACCTCGATCATCAGAATCGTCATGAGTGATATATTAATATTATTTTTTATTTCCTCCGAAAATTATATATTTGTGAATTTCAACACGTGTTTTCTGGTAAAACCACTTGATTGGATAATGTGGCCATTCAAATTGAGGAATTTCGTCCAGTCTAGAATATACTTCGATGCATCAACATTCGATGGTAAAAAATAGGAGACATTTTTTATCTAAATATTGTATTTCAGTTTTGTATTAGGAAAAATAATGGTCACAAGCACGTATTAGGGAATAACAATGCACCAGCGTGCGTCATGGGATGGGCTGCCCCATCGGCTGGGCCTGAGCTGGACCTGGGATGGGCCTAAACTTAAAGGAAATCACTGGGCTCTGGGCTGACCTGGGCTGAGAATGTTGAAGTAATGTGTGCGCCGCACAAGCCAGGTCAGAGCTTAGAAATATGTTAACCAGTAGTTTACTTCCACAGCAACACACAGGTGATTACTATTAGTTATAATTTATAGTATACAAGTAAATATGCTAGGATAATGACTGCAAATATTGTGAAAAATATATGCTTTATCTAAATGGGTCGGACCGAACATGGGCCTCAATATTATGAATTTGACGGGCTGGTCTGGGACTGAACTTAGTGTTCATGGGCCTCGGCTGGACCGGTGTGCCCATGAAGAACAATGCTTTGCACGTACTTATGCTAGATAGCTCAATACCAAGACATTATGCTCATCTCGTCGACCTGCTTATAATGACATCGACCTAACATGAGCACTGTAGTCGCTCTGTGATCTCAAGGCCACGTGACCTGAGGTCATCCCGTGCAGTTCATTTCAGATAGAGCAAGCCATAATAACCTACTTCTTCTACTACGGTGAAACTACGTGTCGAGGCTTATTTGTGCCGTATATTCATGCTGTGAAATTGTCACCTTCGTCCGTCGAATGGTTATCGAATTATTGCCTTAGGCATCTTTTCGATGTCGCGCAAAGCTCCAATTTCAAGCGGGCGATATCTCCCATATAAATAATTCGAATGATAACCTTTATAGTATCAGAATCGCCATTTACCACAAATTAATGTATTTTTGAAAATTATAATACAAATATAATTTGTTGTCTCTTTTCTACAACTTCCCATCATTGAAGGCTAAATCATTCGACGGACGGGGATTAAAATTTAACAGCCTGAATCTACGGCCCAGATGACCTTTTAATGGAGTATATGCACGTTGTGAGAAAAATACACCAAATGAAAGAGGAAATATTTCTAGTTCTTAAAATAATAATATTTTTAATAACTACTCCCTTCTTTTCTTAGCAATAAGGCAAACTTAATTTGGCGAAGCAAGAAGAGTGTTTACCGTACTTGAGTTGGTGACGTCACAGCTACATGAGTAGCCTGACTTCAGCTAATGGTTCTTAAGAAGAAGAGGGAATTATTGTGAGCCCGATTGGTGAATGCCTATAGTTTTCGACTGAAACATGTGGTTAGTAAGACAAGAATGCATATTTTTATTTGGTTAACACTTTGGCTGCATTAATTTGAAGGACTATCAGGAAAAGCGAAAATTTATTTAGGCCTCTAAATAAAACCAAGCGTTTTACATGCAAAATTATTTGCGACAAATGAAAAAATGAAAAACAGAGAGCAATTTGATTGTATTTTACTAAACACACTCCTATAATGATACAACTAGCAGGGCTTCATCCTATTGGAAAGCATGACGAGTGATCTTAAGTGGTAGGCTGTTGCGGCAGCGGCCTGACCGACACACAGGCAAGTCAGACGATTTTACGCAAGATGCACTTTCGACCCACCACCCCCAATTAAAATTCACATACACGGTAACATCACACATGTTGTGGCCTCGGATAAAACATTAAAGTTATCAGCCAGATCAGAAAATCAACTGTTCCCGGACCTTTAAATTTTCAATCAATTTTGGCCGACCTTGACATATTACTACCATATGCATTTGTATTCGTATAACCGTAATTTGTACATCCCACAACACATACCACATCCGCACCACCATGGTACGCATCGCTACATCACAACATGACCACCCCCCGCCAGTTAGCATTACCGTTGAAGGGCTAAATTCCAAGCGGTAAATAGGATATCCGCACTCCACCTGCTTCACTACGTGTTTAGTGTTGGACTCGGAAGAAGGTTTTCATTCCAACACGGCTCTCCTGTATGAACCTGACTGTGACTGAGTGCGCAGGACGTCGGTGTTCTGGGACATAAAAGCAGCGGGAGTTGATACAGAAGAAACTGTCATGCATGTAACGGAAGCATCGGATATGACTTGTATTGTCATCGGATGGTAGATGCGGGCCTAGGAAAACATAAACAAGCCTTGGTTTCCATCTGTAAACTTAAAGCTGCATTCCGACGGTCAATAACACGTCGTAAGTAGCCACGAGATAAAATTGTACCTATTAAATAAAATCCTTAGAAGCCCGAGTTTCTTCTGGAGGGCACCTGCTGATACATTGGTATAAACATTTCGTTCGAAACGTTACGTTCAAAAACATTTTCCTAAAATACGTGCATACACGTTGCATTAAAGGAAATAGTTCACCTTGGATTGTTTTTTCAAACACGATTTGACTATATTTTGAAAAACAACTTCTTTTCATGTCAAAAATAGCCATACATCGCGCCAATTCAGGACATAAGGACGTGCGTTATTAATTTTATCAAAACTATATGCGTACTCCGCTCCCAACGTCAAACGTGGCTCAGCATCAGATATTCGAAAGTAGTCGCAGCGAAGATTACTGTATAGTACTGCGCCCAGGTGTGTGAGGCCCACATTCTTGACATTCCTTATTCATGGCCCACATTCCCTTCGACAAAAATACAAATATATTCGGCTGGAGAGCCCTTTCAGCCCAGAAAACTTGCAGTTGAGGTTTTTCAACACGGGCTACAAAACTGCTATCTTAGTTCAAAACCCATGTTGAAGGTGAACTATTTCCTTTAATGTTTTGAAACGTAAAAGTAAAATCACGTACCTATGTCTCGGATGAGACATCAGATCACATATGCCTTCAGATACCTGTTTTATTTGCGCCCTAGTGCAGCAGATGAACTTTATGATACATTTATATGGCGAATGTCGTACCACAGGCCACAGCTCATGCTCCCATGCTAAAAGATAACCAATCTATGGCCGGTTGTCCCCAGTTTTTACTAAATCGTGACGTTACGGTAGCACCAACTCCCCTCCTCTCCATGTCACATTTCGTCACGCTGCGGCTGACTTCCCCCACCCCCACCCCGTCTTGCGTTACGTAATTTACGTAACTTAATTTACGTAACTTACGTAACTTGCGTTACGTAACTTTGTGTAAGCCGCAGCCTATCTGTGCGACCCATGACTGAATTCCACTGTAGGCAATCGTGACTGGTATCTCGAGAGCAAACAATGACATTGGCAATGACGTGAAGTTTCAGGCTGATAAATATATTTGCTGATAGGTGCTAACTGCTACTCAGGGCTGGAGATCGCTTCCTGAACCTGGGGGGTTCAGTCTATAGGAGGCCATCAGAGATGGGCCCCAGCAATGCAAGGGGCCCCGGGGTAGTGGCGAATCTAGCGTTGTTGAGCGGGGGTGTCAGCGAAAAGTTGTATGACGCGGGGGGGGGGGCCGTCAGCGAAAAGTTGTTCTCCGGGAGCGGAGAGATAGTAAATATATTTGTAAGTCGTGATATTTGGGAGGACCAGAACCTACCGATTTGATATTTGACCCTCCCAGGCCAACATAGAGCCCATTAAAATTGAGAGGGCCCACTCAGACTGGCATAGGGGCATCTCAGCCAGGCGCTGTACACGGTAAGGTCTTACAAATACGCTTCAGACCAGACCAGAACCTTCAGGCCGACAGACGCTCAGACCCTCAGGCAGGGTTGGAAGAAGCGGGGTTTCCCACTGGGTAGTGTTTTTTTCGTGGGTTTAGGAGTGTTTTTTCTCTCAGACCACCACTGACATCCATAGATACCTAGACCGCCGACTCCCCGCGCCGCATACGCCGGTGGCCCGTTCCCCACTGTGCGCTGGCGCTACCAGTGCTGGGGGGGGGGGGGCAACATCGCAAGCGCGCATAGAGCTAATGTAAATGGCAAACTTTAACGGGGCCCTGATGAGCTACGCGTAAATAATCTTGGTCAAAGTAGTATCATAATATTATTTGCTGGAGATTCTAGATGATCCAAACAAAAGAAACGAAATAAGTCCCGTTAAAATTTGTCATTAATACATTAGTCCCCTTGGGCGCTGTTTTGCCCCCCAGTAGTGTTGATAGTGCCTGTACAGTGTCGGCACGGCCGCCAGCTGTTAGATGGCGGTCTAGGTAGTAATGGATGTCGGTGCAGACCACATTGTGACAAAACCTATGCTTGAGCGCCACCAATGTGCAACTTTGTAGCATGCAACAATGTAGCAAAAAGATGCTACAAGTTTTATTTGCATTACACATTTACTGATCAATATCAGGGGCGTCGCCACAGGGGGGACGGGGGGACACAGTCCCCCCAGCCGTTAGGCTGGGGGGGATATCCCCTCATTTTGGACATGTCTCCCCGGGTTAATCCTTATGCTGGCATCTTCAACTCGAAATCAATGCCATTTTTTTTCAAATATCGTATGCGTTTGGAAAAGCTATGTGCTCTGTCTTTTCTTTCCACTCCTGACTTTGTTTCCCTTTTGGTTTCACTCCGAATTCTAATTTTTAAGGGCGGAACATGTTTAGCTAGTCTGGCCCTGCCCAGCTCCGAAAAGGCAACGGAACGCCAAAGACGCCGAAAATCGGCACCCGGAACCTGCTCGCAGCTGGTGGCCCAGCTTGCCTGAGCCGAAGACTAATTAATAGTGGGAACCAGGCCAGGACGCATCTCCCTGAGCCATCTCACCTAAGGCCCAAGCTTCTCCAGAATACACAGGGACCATTTAATGAGCGTAAAAGTCGTAAGACTGCCTCTGCCGTTTTCAAATTATTTACACTGTTTACCCAGCACTGGCGGATCCAGGGCATTTAGAGGCATTTAGGGGCAGATTAGACATGCCCCAGGGAGTGAGTGGGAAACTTTATGAAATCCAAGGGGGGGCCCAAGGCCAAATTTGCGTCTAACTAATGGAAAAATTATATAATGCTGTTGATATAGTATAATATAGTATTGTATATATATCGTATATATATATATTACAGTGTGGTGTGTGTGTGTGTTGTGTGTGTGCGTGCGTGGCGTGCGTGGTAGCGTGCGTGCGTGCGTGCCGTGCGTGCGTGCGTGCGTGGTGCGTGCGTCGTGCGTGCGTGCGTTGCGTTGCGTGCGTGCGTGCGTGCGTGGTGCATGCGTTCGCTGCGTGCGTGCGTGGCCGTGCGTGAGCGTGCCGTGCGTGCCCCGTTAGAGCCGTGCGTCGTGCGTGCGTGCTGTAGTGTGTGTGAGTGTGTGGTGTGTGTGTGTGGTGTGTCGTGTTGTGTGTGTGTTGTGTGTGTGTGTGTGGTGTCGTGTGTGTGTGGTGTGTGTGGTGTGTGTGTGTGTGTGGTGTTGTGTGTGTGTGTGTGTGTGTGTGTGTGTGTTTGCAGACATGAGCTAAGGCCACATAATAGGATCCAAGATCCACATTACCCTACTACAACATGATTTGCCAGAATTAAGGATCAACAATATTCAACTATTTTCTTCTTTTTCAGGATCAAAGATCCATTAGTTCATGCGAAAAATATATTTTCAGGATCCTAGATCCATGATTTCAAGAGTTTGATATCAAAGATCCAAGATCCAAGAACTGCACTGAATGTGCCAGCCGTGCTTCCTGAATGACCGGAACGGTGACAGCGCCTCTGGCGGCAAAGTTTGTACCTAGCATGTCCCATAGTAAAGGTCTCACCATCACTTGAAGTATTTGTAATTGCTTGTCCTGTCTTATTCATGTTGCCGATTGAATTTCTCACTTTATTTGGCACCGTCACTGGTGGCGGCTTGGCAGCATTTCACATTTGCACATCATGCAATGCTGTTTGCATCCGCTATTGCATCGAAGCTTTAAAACCACAATATTCATTATGTACACAATTGTGCTGCACCGCCTGTTTGTGTGCACCCGCCACAATTGTGCTGCACCCGCTGTTATTGGTTTACAACTAGGCGATTCCGCATACATTATGCATACTGCAGAGAGAAAATTCCGCTAGCGCCCTAGTGTGAAAACTGTCGGAGTCAGTGGCCGGCCAATGTCGGCCGCCACTGGCGCCGGGAAGAGGTCGTCACACCTCAGCTGGGGCCGAAGGAGCTGTACATATTCTGAGGTGTAGTACACAGCGCGTATGTAGTACACAGTACGTACACAGCGCGATGTACAGGTCACTGCAAAAGTAATGGTAGGTTCTACTGGAGATGGCTCAAACTTAGCAGCGTTTCTTAAAAACAATAGATATCCCTGAAACTCTATGCGGTACATCTCCATCCTGCAGATAGGCAACTTTCTATCACTTTTCACAATTCTACGCACTCAAATAAACACACAATTTTCTAAAAACACGATTCTCTTAAGACTTACGTGCACTGAAGTAGCTCGACCTGAGACCGCCCCTGATGGTAGGGTAGTAAGCGTACGCTGGCACTTAATGCCAGCGTAGTAAACCGGATTTTTTGCGGCTCTAGGTAGAGGCCATTCATTGCAAGTGAGCGATGATAGTAAAAGACCCGTTTTTTTTGGGGGTTTTTTCCCCCCAACCATAGCATTCGCCTCACAAACGGGCAGTGCACTGTCTGTTTTGTTGAGCGAAACAGCTTATCGTATGACAGATAAGGGGTCAGAGGTCACGTGCTGATAAATGAAACGATGAAACAGGGAGAGGGTCGCTGGCTTGTTCTGGGATCTGAAGAGACCGGGGTGGAGGGCAAATTGTATGAAGAGGCAGTTTATTAGATTCCTCTACATTCGGTGCGATTATTAAGCGTCATTGTCACAGAAAAAAGTTGAAAATATATGTTATAAATTGTGGTAAGGGTGAAAGCTGGATATAAATTTTTTGTATTACCAAATAGCAATCCCATATATTAGAATTTTACCAATATATATAATATTATATATATAATATATATATATATATATATATATATATATTATATATATAAAATTATATATATATATATATTGTGGAAAGTAGAGAGCAGATTCTGTTTCGTATGCATTTTTCGTTGAATATGGCAGCGCAAAATTTGAGTATCTCTTCTCTCTCTCTTCTCTCTCTCTCCTCTTCTCTCTCTCTCCTCTCTCTCCTACTCTCTTCTCTCTCTCTCTCTCTCTCTCTCTCTCTCTCTCTCATCTCTCGCTCTCTCTCTCTCTCTCTCTCTCTCTCTCTCTTCTCTCTCTCTCTCTCTCTCTCTCTCTCTCTCTCTCTCTCTCTCTTTCTTCTCATCTCTACTTCTCTCTCTCTCTCTCGCTCTCTATCGCTCTCTCTCGCTCTCTCTCGCTCTCTCTCGCTCTCTCTCGCTCTCTCGCTCTCGCGCTCTCTCAATGATATCTTCGTTCACCTGGGAGAATGCATTACGCGGTCCGTCCCGGCCCTGCCCAGTTCGCCTCAACTAACGATGTCTCACTCTCTGCGAGGTTGTGCCGAGGCGATTGACCCCAGGTGACCCGGGCCGCACGGTGACCACGTGACTATGGCCTGACGCTAGCCTTTACGCAGGAACCCATTCATTCTGCTGACTTCATTCAGTCCCTGTTGCGCAACCTGTTTCGAGAGCGCTGATTTGCCGGATGCGGACACGGCTGGGTATGGTCATCAGAGGCGTAAGTAGGTATTTTGTTACGAACCTCACCGAAAGAGGCGCTGAAGATCGTTTTGCAAATTTCCCAGAAATGCATAGGTGGAAATAAAAACGAGTATTGCATTTTGAGGACGATACAGCCTGTGGCCAAGATGCAAAATTTCGAACGATTCCGACACACGGTTTAGGAGATATAAGTGATTATCTGAGTCGCAATTAGTACCAACCAGTCCATTACTTTTGTAGTGACTTGTACATATTTTGAGGTGTAGAGTCTCACGCTGTGCTCATGGCAGGGGATAGTACCCTTAAGCGTAGGAACCTATAATTTTGGGGTTCTAGCTCAAATCTCAACTTTAAAAAGTGCAACCCAAGTGACGAAATTCCAACCCCAACTTCCAAAATGGAGCAAACGTGCTTCCATGCCTGAAATAAAACTCCGTAGAACAATAAAGAAGGCATGCTCCTCGTTTTTGTCATATTTCCCACAGATAAAGTTATTTGAAAGTCATGGTTGTATTTTTAGTTGGAAGTATTTGGAATCTCTCAACTTCTGTTGATATATGATTCGACCGCTTCATGTTTGGGCGAGGGTCGGCTCATTGTTGACGGCCCGTGTGGCCAGCGGGAATGCGAGGGTAATATGTACATAAGCACTGAGCAGTGTGAAACAGCTTGGTGAGGTGGTTGCGTCACGCAGTGACGTGTAGTACGGGTATATTGCAGCTGGTAAAGGATTAAAGGGATCATAAGACCTTTTTCCACTTTATTGGAGGTGGCAATGCAGTTTGGTACACGAGGCTAAGTTATATTCAATTTGTTTCATAAAGCTTTTGAAAATGTTCTAGTAGGTATACCGAAATCACGCTTCAATGGTAAGCGGTTTTCCACCGCACATGTATGTGCTTAATTGTTAGAGCCGTAGCATAAACACGCAAACCCGTGCCTTATCTCTTCGGTTCTCCTGCTGATTATGGGTTCTCAAATACGGAAAAAGGCAAAACCTTTGGTTCATAACTATTGTAACATTACATTAGTTTAATGCCAAATCAGATATATTTAATTCTTAATTTAATATAATAATTATAAATATAATATTAAATATAATATATATAAAATATAATATATATACTAATATTAAATAAGCATCCCGTATCATTTATAATAGTTTTACTCCAATCGCCCCGTAGCGAAGGTTGAAGAAACTGACCCCGCCGGCCATTTCTAAGCCTCAAAATAACAATAAAGGTTGGCAGACCCATATTCCTTTGCAACCGTCATGGAATCAGTTTGAAGATAATCGAACTTAGAACCATATTGTTTTATAGGCGATATGATTCCGGCTGATGACCGGGGTATCATCGTCCTGCTCTTACAATTCGAGTCGGAGGTCCCTTGGTCTGTTATCACATTTAGTAGCAGTGTTGAGAAATTGTTGCGACGATTGCAGCGGCAACATGATCGGCTATTGGCCACCAACTTGGTTTACGCTGTGTGTTTACATTGTGCGTTGCTTGTATTCAGAGCGCAATATATGCCTTGTTTTCTTCTTTTGCATTTAGACTGGAATGGCTAGTGCTGATATAATCTGATTGTAATTAATAACAAAAGCTTATCAAATAGCTTTATTAATATACAAAATTCGTGAAAAGTGGGATAATATCGTTCGATAAATATTGTTGCATCGCTTCCATCCTCCAGAAAATTATTAGAAGACATTCGAAAAAGTCTTATGATCCATTTAAAGGGACACTGCCACCTTTCCAAAAGTTCTCAAATGTACGCCGCTTGTGGTGCATAATATTAAGTAATTGCTGCCGAACACGATTATGACATTTGTTTCTCACAAAAAGAGCTCATATTCATAAAAAGTTTAGTTTTAATATTTGGGTTGATGACGTAATATCAAATAATTTCGGTAAATGTAGAAAACCTTCACGCTGCCAAATGTATGGCTAATGTATGGTTAACCCGCGAACTGCAGGGGGTTCGCGCTGAACACGAACAGCAGGGGGGGGGGGGTGATTTCCGCCCACCCGTGAGGTCGCCCTTGCCCATGACTAAGCAATAAACGTGAAACGTCGGGTATTTATTAGTTTTTTAGCTTAAATAAGTTTCAAAACATGAATTGTTAAATAAAATTCAGGCCTTCCTCTTACTCGTTTTACATTTGTCACATACATATTCTTAGTCCGTGAATAAGGCGGCTTATTACGCGACTTATTTAGCAACGACCTCAGGTTTATTTTTAAATAAAATATATGATCCATTAGACTACGAGGATCACGAATCTGGTGTTCAATTTGTATAAAGCACGTCTCCTTCAAGGTCAAGATAAAGGTGAAAAGATGGGAAACACAAAAAATGGTCAAAGTTACCGCTCGATCTTCTTCATTTTTAGCTCAAATACAGCTCAAGGCAAGGGTCAATTATTATAGCTCAGGGCTGGGTTTAAAAAATCCGCAAAAATAAACAAAATTAAGGTCCATATTTTATGTCACATTTAAATTAATCGGAAGTCGTTGCCGCTAAAGAAGTGGCTGGGTCGCTATGTTAAGTCAACGTTCTTTCACCTTAATTTTGAGCTTGAAATTGAACATTCATTTTTCTGACCTTGCCCTAAGCTACACTGGTGGATCCAGCCTTCGGTTTTGGGAAGGGGGCATTTTTTCAGTGGATTTACACATAAAACTAGGAGGAACATGTCGGATATAGCTCCAAAACGCGGGCACAGCTTCAAAGATAGAAACGTGAAAACAACACGGTTGGATTCAAAATTGTTTTTCTCCCTGATTCCAAAGAACATATTTGATAAGTCACATAGTTGTTGTACAATCAACTGAAAACTGACTTAAACAGTCGAATTCCCTATGGCGGCGGTCCCGCCAGGGCGGTCGGCGGCCGGTCGCTACGACCGCGTTTGACACACCATGAAAAGCATTAGATGGCTATTTGAACTCGCAATCGCAACCAGATACTCAAATTTGAGCTCAGATCAATAGTTTAGGCTCCAGAGGTCATCAAATCAAATTCCTTGTTGATAATCAAATATTGAGCAGTAAACAATTTGGGTTTCAAAAATCTTATTCAACATATATGCCAGTACTGTTATTACAAGAAATCATCACAAAAGCATTTGAGAATGGAAATATTGCAGTTGCCATCTACCTAGATTTGAAAAAAGCCTTTGACACTCTTGATCCTGACATACTTATCCAAAAACTAAGAAAATATGGTATTGTGGGTACTGCCCTTAAGATAATCCACTCATACTTAACAGAAAGACAACAATGTGTTGAATAAAATGGATCTCTATCTAATTTTGCAAATATCAGTTTGGGGGTACCACAGGGATCGGTTCTGGGGCCGCTTTATTCTTAATCTATATCAATAATCTCCCCAATGTATGCACCAGATCCCATTGTCTGCTGTACGCGGATGACACAGTTATAATTTTTGAGGGTAATGATGTGACAAACTTCAGTATGACCTAGATCAGGAACTACCAACTATATGTGGAATGGCTCAAAAGAAAATAAATTGTCCTAAAATAAATAAAACAGTTTGTCAAATCTACAATAAATCACAATCTATTGTACATCTCAGGATTATGTTGAATACTAATGTCATTCAAGTTGTTGAAATGGTAAAATATCTGGGTATGATAATTGATCAAAATTTAAAATGAAACTATCATATTAATCATCTGACTGCCATCATCAGCCGAAACATTGGCATCATAAATAGATCCAAATTCTTTGATAAGCAATCACTCACTCTCTTTAAACACATTGATATTACATATATCAAATTATTGCTGTCCCCCCCCCCCCCACCGCCCCCCCTTGTATGGGGCTTTACATATCCAACATATCTATACAGATTGACTGCTGCAAAAGAGAGCTGTGCGCATTATGATAATCAGCATCGACTTTGCTCATGCTGATCCAATTTTTTCAGAATACTTAAACTTTTAAGGTACAAGATTATTGCTAAACCGCACTTATGACACAAAAAAGCTAACTTCCATATACCATGCATATAGATTGATTGTTCATTACAGTCGATACAGTGTGATAAGACGCAGACGTAGGCAGCATTTCAATTGAGCCATTCACGAAAAGCTGTATCGGACTCGTGTTAGTACATGGGTAGGGCCAAGGCTGTGGAATACATTCATATCACCGAAATATGCACTGGACAATGTGTGTGCGCTTTCGAAGTACAACTTAAAAAAGTGACTAAGAATCTTGTTCTGCAGTATGTTATGTGAATTTCCTTCAAATATGTGTAATACATAAATAGATAAGCTTAAGCATATCAATAATCAATCAATCAAATCAGTATATAT